>JABASI010000054.1:0-66257 GCA_019776505.1 Tomocerus nigrus | reverse complement strand
GCTTTAAAGTATGCAGAATGAGCAGGAGAGAGGTATTTACTATTTGCAGGATCATACATTTGTGTATGTTTACCTGCATTGTCAAATTTTCTGTTTTGTTGGCTGTGCCTCTTCGTATTGTCCATAGTTCATTGCCCATAGTCCATACTGCATACATTTGTGAAGATAAATAGTATATGTTGGGCAAATGTTGATATATGGGTGATCCCTACCGTGCACTACTTCTGTATGTTATTTAAAATAATAGCTGATGATAAAGTACGTGTGGCTGGAGCTCGTTCAGTAGCATTACTCTGGCTGCTAAGATTAATCTGCCTGTAGTTTACTTACATGTTCTCTTTGTATGCATGTGTAATAGTAATTTAACATCACATTGCATTAGTAGATTCTCGTTGAAGGAATTGTAAATGTGTATTTAGAGCAGAGTTTCGGCACTCCGTGCAAACTTTCAGTTTGTTTCGTTGGATCTAAGTGGGTATTATAAGGATAGGATACGTAGAGCCTAGGAGTACGTGCATTGGTGGCCATGTATATGTAAGTAAGGACATGGTAAATGGTTTGCCGCTCTTCTCGTCTCAGCACTCACTACTTACTCTCCTGACTAAAGCTTAAGTTGACTATTAGCAGCTATGTTCTAAGTCTGTGATGGAAGTAGTAGTGATATTATAGGGAGCATTGTTGGGTTTTTGGTGGTGTCGTGTAGTCCGCGTATGTATGTATGTATAGGTATGTGTGTGTGAGTGAGTAAGAAAGTATTAGTAGTGTTGGTTGGTGTTGTTTTGTATTTCCGATCTGTATTCATGATGCGTTGCGGCAAGAAATTTGGTCGATTTCCCTTTGATTCGACTTGGCTTCTCTTCTCAGCTATTGTAAATAGATATAGAGGAGTGGAAGTTGGTGGTGGCCTTAGCCAAGTCAAAGCAGAGCAAAGAAAGCCAAAAAGCCAAGTCAGAAACTCGTCTCGTTTCGTTTGGCTTGGCTTACGTTAGCTTACTTACTTAGCTTGCCTTTCTGGCTTGGTTTGCCGTTTGGTTTGGCATGGCTTGACTTAGTTTGGTATGGTATTCTGTGAACTAAGAGGAGTATGTACCTAAGTAGCACTATAAAAGTCAGTTTTCGTTGTGGTGTCCCTGTCGCTACTCCGTTCCTCTCCTCTTGTCTCCACGTCCATGTCTTCTTCTTCCTCCGCTTCTCTTTACTCTAAGTGAACTCGACTGAATTGCAAACTAACTGGGTCATCCGCTCCTAGCTTCTCAACTCTGTCTCAGGCTAGGCTTACTACATACACACACGGTATCTTCTTATGGTGGGTTATACGTGTTATATTATAATCATAGGTATGGAGTATGGAGCGTGGTGGAATCTATATTTGGAAGGATGATGGGAAGGAGTGCAGTCAGTGCAATAGCATGATAAGAATTTCGAGAGGGGAAATAAAATAAAATCATGACTTTGGATTACGGAAATGGAAATGAGTGTGGATTAGAATAGTGATAGAGTTTTTTGAACTTAGAGATAAATTCTTTTTAAAATTGGGCTATTTGCTCGACGTAAGTAAAGTAAAGTAACTGAATGGAGCTATTGTTTACAGAGTAAGACATTTGGGAGGGGAATGAAACTTCTGTGCTCCATTCACCATTCCATTATTCCGTGAAGATGCACATTCACTGTGTACAGTTACGACTTTCATGGGACTTTACTCTAATAGTATCTACTGTACTAGCTATTTTCGCTACAGTAGTATTTGTACAAAAATAGTGCCACTCTCTATTCGAAATTGATTTCGTTTTCTATTGCTTGCCTTTCGGATGTATTTGGCAAAGAAAGCGGGACGCTTACGTAAACTTAGGGCGAAGAAAGGAAAAGTTATGCAAAGTAATGGTCGAGTTGGTTGAATTAGGATGAGGATACATAGTTTGTTTTGTCGGTTGTATTTTATCTGCATGAGATTCCAATGTTCTTCCCTAAAGTTACACATATCATATAAATAGGTAGGTACATTTAGTATGTGTATATGTCCATGCATTTGTAGTAGATTCGGCAAGAACAGAAGAAGAAAGGATAAGGATATGACAAAAAACGAGTGAAAATCTTGTTTTTCACAGAGTAGACGGAGTCGAGTCAGTTTGGTTGAGTGATGCTTTAGTTGTGCACTGTCCGTATGTAATATTTATGGCTGTGGTTGGCTTGGGCAAAATAGATTTCACTTTGCTTTGCTACTACTCCTAACGGACGCAAAGTAAGGGAAAGTGCCCTTCTGTTTGTTTCTGTAGTGAGTGAGTGAGTGAGTGAGTGTTGCCTTTGGTGTGGGTCGCTAATGTCAAGTCATGCAGAGATGGAAAGAAGGACTTAAAAAGACTATTTTGTGTACTCTAGTTTAGTTAGTTTGCTTTACTTGAATTGAGTTTCCTTTCATTCCTATCTATTTCTACGAAGCTCCTTGCCTTGCAATACAGACACCAATAATAAGTCCAGAGCTCTCTTCTTTTTCTACTAGCTAGTCACACTCTTTGCTCGGGCTTTGTGTTCAGTTGACTTCAGAGTTCAGTTCAGTTGAGAGTGAAACTATAAACTGATGAAAATATAACTCTGTCGTTCTAAGTCTAAGTATAAGAGGGCTGTGTTAAAAAAGAGGAAACTTGGAGACAGACACTGAACGGAAAAAGTAGGAAGTAGAGGAAGACGAAAAGGAGGAAAGCCCTGGCTTCGGTTCATCAGATTTCTTTTGGGCTCTATCCGCTCTCCCTCGCATAGGTCACATTGCTACAGACGCTGTTCTGTTACGACGGTGTGCAGCTCGTTGTACTCCTCTCTCTCTCAGTACACGAGAGACTAAAAAACTAACACTGCAAGAGAAAAAGAGCTGGAGTGCAGAGCGGAGAGACAGGGGATCCCAAGCGATGCTTCCTCTTATGTTTGTTTGTAGATGCCAAGCATTCTGTCTGTAGCTCAGTCCTCCGCCTGATCCCACTGGACTCAACTTAGCCATCAAAATGCCAATTTCATGAATCTTTAAATAGAGTGAAAAGCTAAAGCGGATCTCATCATTTCTCTGTTTCACTCTACTCCCTTTCTCTCTCTCTATCTTTCCCCTCAAATACTTTTCCCACTTTTTATTTTCTTTGAAAAACTGTCTATTTTTATCTAAGGATATTTGGTCGTCTTCAGCAAGTAAGTGATTCCATTGCTTCGTCACGTCATTCTTCCTCTCTCTCTCTCTCTCTGTTTTGTTGTCGCTTCTAAGTTGACTTATGGATTAGCTATGGCATGTACTCAGACATTTTTCCCATTTATTTCAAACCAAGGAGTTATAAGTATTGCTAAGGGTTATCTGCTATCTGAACCTAAGACCTGCATTCTCACTACGTGATATATCGAACTGTCGTCCTGAGTTATACTTCAAGATTATGTTGACAAACAGAAATAGAACACTTGCAATACATTCTACACTAACAATAAGTGACATATCGGCTACCTCTCTTGTCGACTTTCCCATTTTTAAAGGGAATGGGAAGGGTTACGGACCAGAGCTTCCCTAGAAGAATATGTCAATACAAGTTATGAGCAGTCTACTACTTTGGAATATATTATAGCACTTTTGTCTTCTGTCACTCCTCACTGTCCTCACTGTGCTCACTGCTCACTTGTTAGCAATTCTAAGTTCATTTCATTGTGAAACTCTGTCGTGTAAATATTATTTATTAATACTACCTATGTGTATCAGTCTTTACTATTCACTGTACATGTTGCATACAATGTAGTGTAAATAGAATGTACAAGTAAACAAAATATCGTCTCAAACATCTACTTATTTATACATGCATGCATGTGTAATCTATTTTACTTCGAATATGTAAAGGCTGTACTAAGGCGATACTTACTGACAGTACGGTAGATATAATATTGTGCTATTTGCATAACGGGATTGTGTAGATGATGTAAATGTAAAGATATAATGGGACATCTAGAATTGTCATCATTGTTTTACCATATGTCAAACATAAAAATTTCATAACCACTCATGTCTAAAAACGTGATGTCAAAGGATTTTTTAGTGTCTAGTCTGGTTGTTTGACAAATAGCACATTTTTGATGTTTCCCAGTTTGAAGTCCACTTTGTTGCATAGCTGTTATGTATAAGTTTTGAAGTAAGCAATTTAATTGGACGTGAAAAAAGTTTGAAAAAAAGTTAGTTAATAGTTGTGTAGTTTTGTGCATATTTTGTAGTTTTGTGCATATATTTTACTCTATATTATGTAAGCTTTCTAGTCAGATATACGCAATTACAATAAGTTACAAAACAGTTTACTATTATTGACAAATGGAAAGTTTAGCTTGTCATATAAATTCCACTTGCCGAGTTGCCTTAAGACACTTAGGGCCACTTATTATGTAGCTGCTAAATCGGGGATACACATGTATGTGGTAGTATGGAAAAATAAGTACTTTATTATGGAAAACGTGTGAAAACTTTCGAAAGTCATTATTATAATTGGCATCACTTCAGTGCCTACTACTGCGTTTTTGTGTAGTGTGCACTCGTTTAACATCATTAAAAATCGTTTTTCTGTGATTGTAAAGTCTACGTAAGGTATCTGCAGATTGGTGTCTATGTAATGTATGTATATCCTAGAGATATTTCTAACATTTACAGTACCTTGTAATTCAATATTTCATCGCGAGATATCTTCTAAAATATAAATAGTGTTAGACATTAATGTGAAAATATGCACATTATCCTGGATAAAAGACGTAATAAATTGTATGTGGCGTAAATAAAGGAAGTAAAAGAGTGATATAGAATTAAAGAGACAGGTTTTTTGTGAAAGGAATGTCTGGGAGTGAAATAAAGGGAAGAGAAAGGATATGAAGAATAGGTTGGTGAAAGTAAACTTTCATTTCCTGAGGCATTCTCGTCAAGTGTGGGAGCCGGGATGTGAATGTGATGTGAGTGAGTGGGTAAAGTGAAGACTTGTGTGCATCTCCTTGCTTATTTCTTTGTCCGTCCATGCTTATAAGCTTTGTGGGTGGTAGTTTTAGGTAGGAGTAGGTAAGAGATAGAATTTCTGAGAGAGAGAGAGGAGAGTGAGTGAGTATATGTAGTAGGAGACTAGTGTCGCATATAAATATATCAGATAGGGAGGGAGTCGCTAAGACCAAGTCTAGTGGAAAAGTCAACTTTTGTAACGTAAGTAGTGGAGCTCGCTAGTTGTATAGGCTACTTGGGCTCGTACGATTGCCTTCTGGAAGAATTCTAGACACAATTGAATGCAATGTAATAAATGCTGTATAGTAGAGTTGGATGTGAGCTGAAAAGCCATCGTTGAGAAAAGTTTTCTAAGTTGAGTAAATATATGAGATTGGCATTTAAGTTTAAGGAGAAAACCAAACTAAAAATATCTTATGGGAAGAATGAAATGGTGTGGTGGTAGGTGGATGGCATTGGCTGGCTTCATTGTGGCTAGATAGTGGAAATCCTTTGCAAAGATGCTACTCCCAACTATTACTATGTATATGCACTTACTCTTACTATACTATAGCTCTCCTTCCTACTACATTACTCGTACACTTTTCTCTGTTAAACGTTAACTCGTTTTTGGGTTATGTGTTCTATTCTGTTTTTTTTGGGCGCTACTACTACAACTCTTACTACAGACAGAGACTCCTTCTTACACTTCTACGATATGTAGGTAGGCAGTAGGTATGTAGGACAGTATAAAATAAAATGAATGTTTTCAGTTGTTGGGTGTGATGTTGTAATGTAACGTGGTTTTTGCCTTGCGATTTCCTTCAAATCCACATCCTTACTCGTCTTCATTTTGGCCAGCCTTCGGTTATTCTGTTCGCTCTGTATGGAATGGAATGCTCTATTGGGAAATTGTTATTAGGTGATTCAGTTGAACTTTTCCAATGAAGTTGTAGAAGGCAGTTAGATATACAGAAAGAGCGAGAGGGAGAGAGAGAGAGGAGTTTCAATGTGATGGGAGAGAAAGATGCGATGCTGGTATGGGGGAAAGAAATTTTAACAGGTTACTTTTGTAGATTTGTAGTAGGTATGAAAGAAACTATCAGAATATAAAATACTATTGGGTACTTTTATCATGGAAAGTGGGCTGGAGGTTTAAAGATAGATTTTCCACAAGGTACCTTACCTTGTCTTCCTTGGATATCGGATCCAACTCCCAAGACATATATTCATTGCCATTAGTATTTTTATGAGTACTGTTGTAGGTAACTACCTACATATGGTTGAATGGATTAAATGGATCCATTCGAATCAGATTATTGAACTATACCCACCGAAGTTTATCTGAAAGGAATCAGCTTAAAAGAATTGGATGCTTTATGCACTACTTACTTACACCATGTGTGTGTACATTAAGACCTTCGGACGACCTTTTCTTTTCCTTCAGAATCGCCCCACTTTCATTAGGATTTCTCAAGGAATAGAATAGTGGTTCCTTCCTAAGTAAATAAATTACAATTTGCACCATTATTCCACGGAGAAAATGTTGAGTTGCAATTAAGTGTCATGTCAGTTCAGCTCATGTCACGTCATTTTCTAGCTGTCTTGTCAGTTCAGCTTGTAACGTAATGACTGTGGCAATTAAACCATGCAATGCAATTTCGTATAGTGTCTTTTAGTAGAGGAGTTTTATTACGTGAGCTGTGTAATTAATTCATACAATCAATAGTCATTTGTGTTTTCCTACATAATTGGAGCATAGTGAATGCAATTACTAGTCTATGATTTTAGTCATAATATTTTTGACGATGCATATTGTGAAATACTAGTTGATTAAATAATAAAATGTACTTTATGGTCAAAAGAATGTACAGGTGCAGTTTTTGATTTAAAAAGTTAATTAAGCTGATAGTATTGAATGTAAACAAGAGAGAAAGTTGATTTTGGTGTGTATTTTTGTATGTAAATGGTTTTAATAGAGAGCCGTTTGCTTTGGCGTTGAAAGAGTAAATGACTAGTAGGATGCATAATTTTGTGTTTGAGAAAATAATTAAAGGAGTTTCATATCTCGCACTAATTGGAACATTATTTTTATAGTGGTTATACTTGATATTAATGGGGTCTGTAAATTATTCTTGCGGTGGTGGCCACAAAAGCATTGTCGGTTAGTAAAGGTTTCCGCCTAATATTCTTTTAGGAAAACTAATTACTTCTTTAGCTTTCCCTGTTCACTTAAGCGAAGAAAAGGCGAGGCAACACGTCTCTCTCTCTCACACACAGGGCCTACCTTTCTCTCCGCTTTCTCTTTCCCTCTTCTCTTCCCATTTCTATTGCCGTTTACTTTCACTGTAATTGGAAGTAAGGTAGAGACTTAGAGAGGTAGCTATCTACTAACTGCGTCCATAGGTGGATAGTGGGAGGCTAATGATAAGTCTCGAGCATAGGGTGGCTTGTCTAGATGCGTTTACTTGGTAAGTAGAGAGGGAGACCGCAGAAGGAGTCGACGGTCTGTCTATTTCACATGAATCTAACTAACTAAATCCAACCATATGTTTCCCGTCATTATTTGCTGGATGGAGAGTTTCTGCTTGGCTGTCATGTCAGCTCCACTAAAAGCTCGACTACTACTGCTACACAATGTATAAAGGGAGGAAAAGGAGGGAGTTGTAGTTCACGTAAAATTAGGTAGGCAGCTTCAGTCTATTCACTTGTACATTTTAGTTGTAGCTACCTACCTCCTAAATAGTTGAATTCGGCTGGATTACA
The DNA here is from genome assembly GCA_019776505.1 of Tomocerus nigrus. Taxonomy (NCBI): domain Eukaryota; kingdom Metazoa; phylum Arthropoda; class Collembola; order Entomobryomorpha; family Tomoceridae; genus Tomocerus; species Tomocerus nigrus. The sequence continues at coordinate 58,525 of JABASI010000054.1, read as the reverse complement.
TCACATCCGTGCTCTCTGCACGATTTACACTTCAAACCCAAACTCAATTTCAATCCACGGCCTTTCCATCTCCTCATAGATTTCTACGGGTTCGAAACTGTTTATTTATGCAGGGGAATGGGAGAGACGCGTTGGTTTGGCGGGGCCTAACCTCCTTTGACATTATTTATATTGTCTTTGTCAACGAATCTCACCATCTGTGAATATTCCGAAGGATTCTATAGAATATCCGCAAATAACGTAATCGTTTCTCCTCTATTAATAACTAACAAGCTACATATTTCTAATTTCTGCCAAAGTGAGTATTTACTAGCACCAGTGCCTACCTCCTACGTAACTCCTGTCGACCTATAGCTTGCTGAATCTCTTGTTGTCCTTTTCCTTGTTCTATTTGCTGACTAGGTAGGTAGGGTAATGTAAAATGTAAGTGTAGTTCGTTGATGCCGGTCGGGTCGGTAGTCGGTGTGCTGTCTCGGTTTGGCCAACCCGTCCTTATCTCGTCCTTGTTCACTTTACAATGCAGAACGGGAGGGGACTTGCTTGTGTCAAGTGAAAGTAAAGTCTTTAGCCATCCATTTATTTAGTCATTCAGGCATCTCATAATTTAAGCTTAGACTTCAAGTTACATTCTGTACACTGTCATGTCAGCTGAACGGCACTTGACTTGTCTTGTCTTAGCCTGTAGTTGAGCTCGTACTACCTTAGCTCTCGCAAAGCTTACAAAGGAAAGTCGGATGAAAGGATAAAAGGAGGAAGAGGGCTAAAAGGCTACTGTCGTAGTGCTAAGCTCACAAGAGATAAGACAACTTTGACAACTACCTTGACTTAACACGGCGTTACGGGACCTTGTACTGTAGTGTGCATATAAATTGAAAGTTCAAGACGTCCCTTATGGATGTGTGTGTGTGCTTTCACACTTGGTTGATTGCGAGTTTATTATAGAGTTTAGGGTACACCTATATAGCGTAAAAGTATATTTAGCATGTAAGTTAATGTATGAGGTGCGTACGTATGTTAATGCAAGTTGCTAGACATTGAGCATTCTTTGAATTAAGGATGTCAATTCTAATGAAGCTTTGGCATAGCCCCTGTTGTGTTGACGCTCTATGCAGTCAATGACTTCCTCACGCTCATTTTCCTCATTAGTTTTGCCTTGATTCTATGGTCGGCATTTTCAAAAGGATCAAAAATGGATGTAGCTCCACCAAGCTAGCTGCATGGAAAGGAGACGTCTGAAAAGACTTGTTAAAATAAGAAACTCTTCAATCTATGCACAATGAAAAGAAAAGAAAGAAGGGGAAAGTTCGGAGAAAGTAAACGTCAATCTTAATCTTTTGTATTTCTTAATTCGAACGGCTTATTGTATGAAATTCATTTGGGTTCTATAGACTTTCTCTCTTGTAGGCTTTCCATTTATAAAAATTGAAAGAAAGTGGCACTAAAGAACTCTTGTTTCATCTACTTTTTCTCTCATTTGCTACATGAGAACTTGAGAAGCGTTCGGTAAAAACAGAACATGTCTGTGTTTGAAAGATATTGCTTGACTGGTTATTCCTGTCACTTTTCTTAGAATTGGATTTTTATTTGCACTAATTGATGAATGCATCTATGTAGACTAATGACTAAGCCGTAAAAGAATTTTTAGTCATGTGTTAGGTATGGTAATGTTACTTTGAAAAATAATTGAGTTAGTAACTAATATATTCCAAAGTAAAGTAATGAAATTAAAGGAGGTTCTAAAAATTGTTTGGCTTCTTGAGTTGAGTCCTTGGTGGGTGCATGGTAATATTTATGGGCAGTTATTGTGTAAAAAGTTAGTTTCTGGTGAAAGTGTGTCGTAGTTTTTCTTTCGTGTGTCCATTAGCGATGAAAGAGCAAGTTAAAGATTTACACTATAATCTCATATGGAGACATGGAGAGGCTTTTATCAAAGAATGGAGGAAAGGGACTTAGATGGAAGATGAAGGGGAAGTGAAGTAGTGAAATTCCCTTTCATCTCCTGGTTTCTGATCGGCTCGGATGTAGCTGAATATTTGATGGCGAGGTCGAGCACTAAAACGAGATTTAGAGTCGTAGCCGACAATTTAATTTGGAAAAATGTCTTTTAAGCGGACAGGTAGATGGATAAGGAGAGGAATTGGTTTATTCTATATGTGGTTCTAAAGATGTGTATAGTGACAGTGTAATTTAGCATAAGTGGATTATAGGGAAGGTGTAGGCGTGAGAGAGGGAAAGAGGGAAAAAGCCTTTCTTTACTTCGTTGTTCAAGTAGTGGCACACAACATTAAGTCGAAGAGAAAGTATATTAAAAGGGGCTAAGGATGCGAAGAAGGGCTATTGGATTTCAAGTGAAAGTATGTGAGTCGTGGAATTAGAGCAGAAATGGAAACAAGAGCTGAGCTCAGTAAGTGGGATGAGAAGAGAGGATCGTGGATTCACGAATGGTATTAAGGAGCTTGAGTGATTTAAATGGAAATCGACGCCAGAACAAAAGCAAAGAAATCTTGCAAGTCCCTCATGATTTCTCAGTTTTTATCCAATTTGGAGTCCATAGAGGAAAACAGAGGATGCCGGAACAGTACAGTTGAATTCACAATCTGAAATTTTATCAAGGCAACCTTTTCTCATTTTGATTGTATTACCATTACCCTTTGCTCTTGAGGAGACGAGAGGAAATGGAAGGAACGAGTTTCATTTTCGTGCTTGCTTGCTTGCCTACTTGCTTCCCTCTCTCTCTTGCCTTTTGGTGTCCCGCTTTTGTATATGCACAGATATTCTCTCTCTCTCTCTCTGTGGTATAATGGTGCACGAAGTGAGTGGAGTGCCCCTAATAAAGATTCGCATCAGAAATACATTGAGTTGAGCATCCTCTTGCTTTCCAGGCGATGAATATAATATTCTCTATCCAATTATAATTATCTCATTCCATAGTAGTGCAGCCAGGGTTTTTTTTTCTCCTTCCACAAATACTCTGAAGACTCATAGCTAACTTTATTATTAGTTCACTTCACTCATACTGCACTAGATATAGTGCGTTGTGCTTGGCATTCGTAATACGTGCACATAAAGTCACATCTCCTTTTCCATCTTCATTAGGAGTCAACTGGGAGAAAAACATTGCAGTATTACTATTCCTTGTTGTAGGACAAATATAGTAGAGATTCTAAGAATTTAAGAGTTACGACTCTTCTAGTGTTACAAAATAGTTATATACCATAATAGATAGAGACTACAGATTGAGGACCAAAAGCAACCAAGACCGGACGAACACCCAAACTGAAAAAGATAAGGAAATTCTTGAGTTCACAGGGAGATGCGTATCGTCTATCCTCTATGTGGTCTGCTGAGTTGTGACTGTAGATGAAACGCACTACAGGAGTTTTTTTGTCGTTCCCACAAAATAAATGGCAAGGGTTTTGTTCTCATGTAGTGTTGGCTGTTTTAGTATGGGAGCATTCCTTTTAGCTAGTGTGTATTTAAGGATATATTGTGTGGGGTGTTTACTTTGCTCTCTCTCTCTTTCTCTCTCAGTAGGTATCTATAGTTGGCGGCTCTTCACAACGCACCAGTATTTACGAGATGATTGCACAGTTTTTTCTTCATTACATAAAAGTCCGTAGGATAGAGAAAATAAAAGCATTTCCTGCCAGCAATTTACTATAAGTAGTTTAGGAGACGGAGGATAGAACGAGTATTGTTAGAAGGAGAAATCAATGTTTCATTGCAAGTTTAAGTACCAATGCTGCTTTATGTGTTGTATTTTTGAATGTCATTCCGTGCTCTGCACAGTCTAATATGATGACATTTTACTTTTACTAATACTACGTGCTCTCTCTCTCTCTCTCCTTCTCCAACTGCTACTATTATAGTTCATGGTTGTCGTCCTCAGTTCAGTCCACTTCACCAACCCAAAAGCTGTGCTAACGGCTAAGATTCTCTTTTATGAAGGTTCGTTAAACGAGAGGAAGCGAAATAAAGTGCGTAAAATTCAAGTTGGTGTAGATGTGCTGATATTAAGCTATGCTCATAGTCAGAGACACTCAAAAGCTTACTTTATAAAAAAGTAGGTGTGTCTATATGCGCAATTACGTCTTTACTACGAATGCTCTTCTAAGACGAGATGGTTAGACGGGCATTTCGTATGTTCAATGTCGATGGTAAATAGACGATGCCATGTTATGTTGCATTTCTTTATCTGGAGTTTTTTCTTGGAAGCATCTCTCTCTTTCCCTGTGTTCTGTGTGTCTGTCTGTGCAGAGAGAGCAGACGGTCGGATCGTCTTTAGTACGTTAGTGGGAAGAATGAAAACTACACTTAGAACTCGAGTACTCTGATCTGAAGAGGTTAAAAGTGATGTTTGACTGTCTGTGGCTATGATTTCAAAAATTTCTACATCTATATGCTACTGTTATGTTCATTCCTGTAGTACCTTAGTACATAGCTCCTCGTAACTTATTATATCGGGTTATAAGTGCGTAGTTCGTCTCTGAAAATAATAAAGAAGCTGTTCGGTTGTAAAACCATGTTGTTGGTAGGTAGGCATTAATATAGTAGTGTTATGGCTAGCCATACACAAACACGTCTCAGTTCTATCAGCATCTCTAGCACTAATAATAGAAATGGCTGTCAAGGTATAAACGTTGTAGCTCTAGGAGGAAGAGATGTAAAGTTCAGAGCTAAGTTCAGGAGATACTACTGCAGTGCATTGGATGAGATATTGTGCGAGATGAAGTAGGAAGCCTACTATAGTGTGTGTATCTGCGAAAGTTGTAATAGTTGAGGAGATCATGAAAATGCTGTAAGTATAAGTAGAGAGCAGAAGTGCATGTCTGGGCACCTACAAAACTATATGGCTACTTTTGCTTTTTCAGGCCAAGTACAACAAAGAAAGGAAAGGGGAATTGGGCCTTTGTTAGAGAAAATTGTACTTTCACGACAACAATAAAGCACATATAATGTAATTGAAGAAGCTTCGTTGCACTATTCTTCTTTTCCGAGAGAAATAAGACGGAGAGTCGATTTGAGGGCAGTTTCTCTCTCTTTAGGAGCCCATCATACATTCTGCACATCTTTATAACATCTCAGTTGTGAATTCTAATAGCCTTATTTCTTAAATTATTGGAATTCTTACGTTGCGAATACATTGTGCTGGGACGTAAACCGTCCAAACTGATTCTAAGCTTGCCTTATTACTATTACTTACACTTATTAGATTTCATTGGAGCAAAGGCTCATGATTATTATGACTTTTATTATTTTCAGCCCAGCAGTAGACTTCATACGGCTATTGTGTAAGGCTCAAAGTGCAACGTAGTAGCTCTTGTACAATCCAGTAATCGTTCTGTGCCCTTCCTTTTCCCTTCATTCTTATACAATCGTTAATGATTTTCAATGCCTACTGAATAGTTCTGAACTGGAATATAAGACACAATCCAAGCACCCATTTTATTGCAATCAAATCGGTTCCATGCTCTGTGAATTGGAAAGTAGCTGTTCGGATGCGCAAAATATTCCATCCTGAGTTGCATACTAATGTTCTGTATTTTACAGTTACTAAAAATGCAATTTTCAACTGTTTGTTTTCTTTTAATTTTTCATTGTTCACCTGTCGCCACACTATCTACTTTTATAAGTGCCATGAATTTCTTTGAACTTTANTATAGTAAAGTGCCATGAATTTCTTTGAACTTTAGTCTTTATAGGTTTTAGGTTATTTAGAATGTCATTAGACGTTTTGACTATTTAATGCACACATTATACTAGGTTACGGCGGGTAAATATTTTTTTCGATGTCTATGTTGTGTTGAAATTTCCCATGATCTCTATTGTCATCTGGAAAGTAATGATAGGATTTTAAAATAGGCCATCTCTTTTTGGTTTCACAGAAGCAGACAGTGTATAATTGCGTAGTAGCTCAAAGTACTAAAACAAAGATCCTTTTGACGAAAGCATTTTGATTACTTAGTATTTACAGTAGAAAAGAAATTAGGATCTGAGGATCTAGTAGTAGGATAGAACAGAACGGAACGAAACATATAAGTAGATGTATAAGTCGTGTTGCATTGGCGTACATAGTAAATTAGTAGTTATACTGAAAATTGCAGCCATTAGACTGATTAAACTTCAGTTTCATTTGGTATTCTTGGTCTGCTATATTTGCCATTTCGAGTGAGTTCAACAATTTGTCATGAGCCTTTTTTGCTCATTTCGCTATCTCTTTTCAATTTTTCGAGTAGATTTATCTTGTTGATGTGCAATGGTCTGTTCGCTACATGCCAGAGTTTTTGAATATTTAACTGCTACAAGAAGGATGTATCGTGTATTTTTTAGTCATAAATAAGTAGCTAGAGCCAGCTATATTGGAGTTACATTTATATCTTTGTATCTGAGTGAATGCTAGAGTAATGAGTATCGAATGGAAATTATAAGTCCTGGTCGCTATCCGTTTTCTAGTTATATGTAGACTTGAGTCAAAGTACACTTTAAGTAGTTTACAGTTGTGGAGTGTTCAGTTGAAAGGATTCTTTCTCTTTCTGTTTTAGTCATTTTGTCTTAGTGGCTGTCTGTCTGTCTTTCGATCCGTTGTGTCGTCGTAATATGTTCTCGCACGTGTTATTAGTTGGCATGTGTAATCTATGGTGCTCGTGTGATTGGAATTTCTCCTTTGAGACGGATTCACAGTTGTATGGAAGAAGATGGAAGCATATTTCGGACGAGTAGCATAGTAGTGTAGTGTAGTCGTCGTTGTGAGAGTGAGCATAAGGTATATTTCCTCTATTGCTCTCTGCTGCGTGGGGATAGATGAGATGAAGTGGATGTAAATGTAAAAGTCTCTTGTGAAGAGCCCAGGATATTTGTTTGGTTTTGTTTTTCTCATGTAAAATGTAAGTAGCGACAGATATACAGATATGCATGTACTCAGTAGAACTAAAGTACGAAAGAAAGAAAGAGCGTGATGTTAAGTAATAGTTGCTATACGTAAAAATGTAAGATGTCTTCCCGTACACTTACAGATATAAAAAGAGCGTACATTTATGTAGAGTCATATGCGTGAAGGTGAATAGAAAGAGTAGGAAAGCAATGGACCATCTGTAAGTAAGAAAAGAGCCAATGATATATTTGTTCGACTGTACATGGCGATACAAGTTGGAAATTTGGTGAATATTTAAATTCCTAGGGAGGCCTTTCTTCGAAACTTGGAACTTGACATGAGTGAGCCATATTTTATTTTTTGTTTGCTCTCTTTCTCCCCTTCTGTCTTTTTTTGTCTATGTATACTTTTCCACTATTCAAAGTGGAGGATTGCATTGGTTTACATTGCTCCTCTTCCTCTACTGGGGACTATCTACTCACTCATATGATGTTGCTTATTATGTAGAGAGGATTCATGTGTCTATCCGTAAAACAAGAAACGGATGAACTAGTCAGGTTAGCTCTTTTATATGCGGCTTTTCTCTCCTACTGCACATATTATTATTATTATAGTTAGTGTTTGCAATATACAGGGGTAATGTTATATATTATGTAATGCATGCAGTGTAGCCATTCTATTGTAGTCTATTGCTACAGCCTGAGGCAAGGAGTGCCTAGTGTAGCGTATTATACTACCACTACCTACCTAATACAATACATGCTGCTCACAAAGAGAGATAGAGTCCTTTATTGCTGTCAAGTCAATCCTACCCTCTTATACTCACAAAGTGCCATATATAACACTAGGCAAACTATTTACACATACATGCCCTGATAACTATGTTCTCTACTAATAGCTGCACAAATACACACTACATATATGCTGATAAGTAAATATAGTTCGTATTTGTCCTTTTCTTTTCACTAGAAGTAGAAGAACAGAAAGAAGACTATATGAAGTCTTGTATATTGTAAAGTAGAAACTGACAGTCAGTACAGCACACTGATGCAGCATAGATCTTGGACGGAAGGAAGACAACTCTTTGTTTTCTGTAAGGATTATGAGTCCCAATGGAGAAGTGAATTATTTTCACAAGACAACAATCCGTACTTGAATCTATCTTAAGGCGTCTGGCAATGCAAGCAGGCTCTAGTATCTATTATACTACTCTCTGTGCATCTTTGTCTTAACATATTCTTTCCTGCTTTACTACTACTACATTCTACATCATTCCCTCCCTATTCTTTTCTACTCTTGTAGTAGAATCCTAAGAAACTACTTTCAGTCGGTTGGGGCATGCAATGCACACACACATACATAGGGACAACAGAGGCACATATATGAATAGTTTTTCGGTCTGTATACCTTGACTAGTATGCTAGTATAGGGTTAGGGTCTGATGGAGATAGGAAAATTCCGTTTTCTCCAAGGAAATGAGTGTTGCCTTGATTTCCTTTGACGTTCCGTTTCGTCATCATTCTTCTTTCTACGCTCGCTCTTTTCTTCTCCTACTCACTTGGTGGAGGAGAGAAATTCATTGGCTTTTAGTTATTGTTTTATTTTCTCCGTAGAGTCCTGAAAGAATATATGTAATTATTGTATTCGGAAGTCATTTGTCACCGATAGTGCATCTTCACATCCGTTCCTGCCATCATTATATTCTATTGCTTGCCAGAAGCACCAGAGAAATTGAGAATTTATTTTGCCATTTTAGATTAGAGGATTGTAGTCTAGCTTTTAATAAATGCCTTTATGGTATTTATGGGAGCATTTAAAACTGTCTTTATTCCTAGGATGCGTATAGGAAAGTACCCATTTCGTGTGACACTAGACGTTTAGTTTAACTGTCCTAATCTATTTAATTAAAGGTATCTCTGCGCTCTATTACTCTTAATAAATATGTTCAATCTAAAAGGATGCTCTGCTTTTACGTCTCTTTAGTCTACTCGGGTAGACTGGATTTTGCAGTCACGTCTCAGTGGTTTTATTTCGTCATTTGAGATGGTGCGTGAACGAAGTTTGCGTGTATGTAGAATTGGAAATAAAGATATAAATGGAATTGAGGGCTATTCACGGAAAGCTTCTTTGGGAAGTAATATTAGAAGTAAGCATCTGGGGTTAACTCTCTAAGGTCTACATTCTCAACCAATAGATATGCATTATTCTATAACTACGGAAAGGAAATCTAAGTAAATATCCTGAAAGTATCTTCTCTGTGAGCTTCTGCTTCTCTACTATATAAATAATAACACGCTCTTGGTTTACGGATGTTGGTTTAAAATACCCAACTCTGATATATGATGAGATATAGAAATATGATGATAGAAATCTACTGACTATAAATATATGGAAGATAATAAGAATAATGTGGCTCACTGACTCGGCTGTGCATATTGTCAGAGGTCTTCTGATGTGGATATTGAGATGTATGGGGCATTGAGGGCTGTAGTGTCAGATTTGTAGAGATGTTGTGACTAGTGCTCAAGTAATGGACATCAAGGAGAAAGGGTTAATGCTCGTTTGTGTGCAAAGCGAGTTGGTTGGGGCGGAAGAGCCCATTTCGTTGCATTTACGATAGCCAGTAAAATGGTAGAGAAGGGCATAATTTGTCGGATATCAAAGCTTTATAGTTTGTCTTTATGGAATATTTTGACAGGGCTAAGCAAGAAGTAGACAGAGAGGAAGGTAGACCGAGACCGGAAGCTTCATCTCTCTCTCCCTTTTCCTTTCCGTCTCACTTCTAGAGCGACAATGAGAAACAATCGGCGGAAAGAAAGTGATGCTCATTCGTTATTCTATCTCACGTTTGTTTTCAGGTCAACTCTCCTCTCCGACAATAATAATTTGGCCAAAATAGAGTATAGGTGGCTGGAGGCAGCTATCTTTTATTTTAGTTTGTCTCCTTTGCAATTTAAATATATTTAGAGAGCTCCCCAACCCAAATTACGTGAGGATCCGACGAGGAGCCTCTTTACTATTTATGTGTAATGTGGAGGAATTGTCGGAGAAACCGATATTTATGTGATGACAAGGAACATGCAATATAACTTAACTCGCTACTAAAGTTTAAGTCACATCATTTTTTTCCCCTTCGTTTTGAGTCGAGCATGTATGTAAGTGAATGTGCTTTCCTTTCGGTCTCGTAAATAGGCAAATTCCATTAGCTTAAATGGAGTAAAGGAGCAATAAGGTTTTCCTTGAATAGCCGCAGACATGATATGTCGACAAGCGTGCAATTCTAGATTATGGCATTGTTTTTTGAATGTTTCTTTAGATGATTTCATGTTTGTTTTTGTTGTCCAACAGGATCCTATGGCTAGCTTTGATGTGAACAGTCTGGATATGGATCCGATGCCCACGTACGATCTGACGGACAGCAACCGTCATGGAACGCGCTGTGCTGGAGAAGTAGCCGCTGAAGCAAATAACAGTATTTGTGCCGTGGGCATCGCTTACGAAGCTGGTGTTGGTGGTAAGTTCCCTTTTACTACTAACATGCTCTGCCCAATTCTATAGAATAGTTTTTTCGTAAATAAATATGTACTTATTGGGTAGGGTACGTGGGTGGGTAGTGGACATATACAGAGAGGTATATAGTATAGGAGTGCGGGCGGTAATAAATAAAAACGCCTACTATCCTTTTGGCCAAATGAATACATGACAAGTTGTATGCACTAGTAATACGTAGATGTTAGATAATAGTACCTACTAATAGTGTGCGGTACGTAAGCGTTGTTGTTTGCGCGTATATATTTTGTTTGTAGGGTAGCCGTATTATAAGATAATAATAAGGAGCTACATTTCCTAGAATTTTTCTATGCAGAGTATTTCAGGTGTTGAATTGTGCTGTTAGTTTCCGTTCGTGTAATATCATTTGAAGTTGAGTTCTCTTGGCAAAATTCAATTTGGTTTTATATTGTTATTTACTTAGTGGGATCTGATAAAGTTAGATCGTGTAAAAAGAAGCGGAGAGGAAGTCGGGCATGAAATGACTCCCTACCTACTTTCTCCCTTTTTACTATTATGATTATTGTTATTTGCTCTGTGACACACACTCTTGACTTTGTACAGCTCTCATACGTTTTGATCCGAAAATCCGGAATGAATGAACTTTTCTTTCTTTGAGAAACTCTCTCAACTTGTATTTATTAGGTTTCGTTGCTTTGCTTTTGCCTGACTCCTGTCTTGGGTGGGTGGCACTGGCACAAGGCATAGGCAGTAGGCAGGATGCCATCCCTCGTCCTGCTATTTCTGCCTTTTACTTTTCTCGTGCCCGACGAAATGCTGACGAGAAGTTGGACGGCCTTATTTGCCTCTTCTTCTGTTATGTGTTCTCTCTCTCTCGTACATAGTCTTTCTTTCCCTTCTCTCTGCTAGTATCTACTACTAGATAGAATGTACTGGGCGTTGTGAGAGCATTGTGTGATGTAACTGCATGTGTAGTGCAATCACTTCGTGCATAGTCAGTCGACGGCTATGTATATAGAGTGTAGTGTGCTCGTGCTGTGCTTCTCTCGGCTGTTGTGATGTCAGTCCATTGAATTGAGAATGAGAAGAAAATGAAATGAAATGCAATGGAGATGAGAAAGGAGTTCATTTTGCCATTTGAAGACTTCTCACAGTTCTGTTAAAGTCAAAGTATTCGACGGGGTAGTCACAATAAGGCATTTTAGAGCCTACGTCATAGAGAAGGAGCGCGAAACGTTTGCTTTGTACTAGTTTCGTGAATAGTGAGTTGAACTGGATGGAGAAGAGAGTAGGTTATTATTATATAGTTTAAGGCAGACATGGTAGCTCTCTAGTACTACTGGGGAGAGGTACTAACAAGGCACCTATATTTTTACTGCTAGCCTCTATCTGTCTGTTGATGAAATGGAATGAAATGAGAAAAGGAAGTTGAGATGACTTTGGTTTAGTTAAGTTTTCGTGAAGGAAGAAGAGACTTAGTAGTAGTGTGCTGGTTTGGTTGTGTGTGCCTAAGTAGGCGCTAGATAGATAGGAGTACGAGTGGGTAAGTAAGTATGTATGCTGATCTCTATTGCAGATGAGTATTACAGTTTCGGAGAGAGAGAGAGAGAGAGAGAGAGAGACGTAGTAATAAGAGACTCCCAAAGAAGACTATCTATCTCCACGGTCTAAATGAAAAGAGAATTTTCGGAAATTGAAAGGATCCAAGTCGTAGGTACATAGCTTAGAGTACACATAGTACATACAGGTGATTATGGTGATTTATGCTGGAACTCGCAAACCTCATGAAAATGGGAATTTTTACGGCCCTGCTGATGGAGATAAGAGACTTTTTATTAGTGCTCCATAGCCTTGACTTGCTTTGCGCTACCTCCTCTCGTCTCTCCACCGGTAATAGCCGGGGTGGCATTCCCCATCCAGGATAAGTACTCATCGTCTCGTCACTCACTCCCTAAAAGCAAACTACCTTAGGGCTCTTACTTAAACCATATTACAGGATTGGCGCCCTGGCTATATATATATGCCTCGCGTGGATGACGAACGGAATGGGCTTTGCATTTCCAAGACCTACGTATATTATATGTCGTCTATGTAATTTACACATGTATATTAGCCTAGCTAGTTCTACGTAAGTATAATATCATAACCAGGTAATGCTCTGTGATATTTCTTATTCCTTGGGAAATTTGTAAGTGCATGAAAATGTGGAAGTACAATGGAGCTTATACATTTTGTATGTGCTTCGTTCTCTGTGTCATCTTCATCAAAATCATGTAGCTTTTCCCCCATCATATTTGATTACAGCTTTTAAAGTTCTGTTTGCATGAACACATAAATGACCTGTTGAGAACTGGTGTTTTATTTCTTAAGTTTAGTCACTACTTACTTGGCTCCTTGTATATATGCAAAGGTATGTGGAAAGTTAGCCAGTCGAGTCTAATGAATGAATTTCGTTACATTTATTGCTCAGATATAATTCATTGTTTCAGCTCTTCTCTGGAGTCTTCCTTACCATAATGTGCTTTATCTACCAGTTGCATTTGCATTGCTCTAAAGGATTTTACTTATCGTTAATTGCATCCTCCTACTACGTTGTTCTATTCACTGGACAGGAAAATGTACTAGTGAGTATTCAGGTCAACGCAAAGATTTGTCTAAAGATTAGTTTAACGTATGCAAAGCAAATCTTCTTTTACTCTTTCGTCTAAGTGCATGGCTGTTAGTTTTCATAAATTATTCCAGTGCCTTACCTTTTTTAATGCTCTATTTATTACTTACATTTTACGCATGCAGATTTCAGGTACATATATATAGTCATTCAGTGTCAGTTAATTGTGTAACTAGTTGGAAATAATAATAATATGCCGATATTATATTATATTTAGTTACCACTTACTGGGGCATAAAGCAAAAGGGTTTATAATTCACTCAGTTTGTGTCAGTCAGAGTTTTCTTTTTAATCGAGGACGGTTGTTGTAAGGTATTTAACTGTGAAATTTCTGCTTAAGTGGAGTGCAATGGAGTTGAGTTGGGAGGAGAAAGCTAAACTGACAAGGGCTGAGTGAATGAGTGAGCTCTCGATGAGGAGGCTGTTAGGAATTATTAATATCTGGAAAAGATTAGTGTTTTAATACTTCTGGACGTGGAGAGATGCGTATTACAAGTATCCCTTGTGTTTAGTAGTCGTCATCCATTGGGCGGATGGCTGTAAAGACTGAGAGGGACTGGGAATTCCTCCATTCTTCTTTGCCTCTTCCCTGCACTTCATTTGGTTGGCTGGATAGATCTTTATCCTTTCGGATGCATATAAATACACTTTACTATTAGTGCTGGCAAGAATTTTACTGTGTATTTAGCTCCGTGATGCTTATATTTAGTTGATGATCATGATCATGCAAAGTTTTTGATGGAAATCGTATCTGATGAATACTGAATGCTCTGGATGATAAGCTGTGTACGTAAATCTTCTCACAGAGAGGAGGGAGAAGGTAGCTATAGGGGAAACTAACGACCCGAAGTGGATAAAGTGAAGTAGCAAGAAATTGAGTTTAGCTATAACAGTATAATGTGCTTCCAGTAGTTCCGCTTAGTTTACCTCTCCCTTCTTTCACTACCAGAGATATTATGATTACGTAGATTGTGTACCTATACTAGATACTATACATGTACTTCTATATGCTGTGATCTAACGTGCGTCAAGACAAGGCACGTCAACTAAGCTTATTTAACTAATGCAATAGTGAAATACCACTTTAGTTACTTTACTGACTGACTGAGAACAAATGCAGGGGATCCGGCTGGATGACGTTCCTACATGCACCAACAATGCAATATTTTCTCTCGACATCATTCTAGAGCACATAAGATGATATGATTATATGATTCACGTCACATCAGATGAGCTAACTCCCGTTCAATTACGATGCATTGCAGTGCAGTCACGAAACCTGTAATTTAAATACGTATGGATAGGGAATATAAATAAAGAGAGAGAGAGAGAGCCAAATGTGTTTAGGCTTTTAGGCCACTTATACTAGTTGGCAGCGAAGAGAAAATGGTTAATTTCCATAAGTGAGATGCGGTTTGGATAGGAACAATGAATTTTTGCATGCTTCAGAGCATTTCCGGTAAAAAGGAAGTATTAGCAATAGATTAGATGTTATCTATTGGCGAGTTTGTATTGTTGTGGTTTGGTTTGATAGGAAATAATCATTAGGACGCTATAATATTAGTAGTAAGTAGAGTATTACAGTTTGTGAATTATGGGTTTTGAAGGACATTCTTGTGAAGATTTATTTTGACTATAAACTGAAGGATCTTTCTTTTGAATCGCGAATTGTATGTTGAGAGGATGCAGAGGGTTCTGTGAAGGTGGAGTTAAGTATAGTCGTCGTAGTTCAGTGGAACATTCATAAATTGTTGTTTTATTATGTTGGGTGGTTGGTTGGCGAGTATTTAAATTAGGGCGAGAGTAAATAGGAGAACGGGAGCAGTGGTGAGTGCATTTATTTCGCGTCGAAATTCTCTGCACTCGTGTTCTATGTCTTTAGTTTCCTAATAGTTTTGAATGTAATTTATGTTGCCTCCTGGAGAGTCGGATTTTGAACAGGAAGCCTCTAGATTAGTATTATTAATGCTTGCAAATATTGGATTAGCATTCGGGTGGTGGTGGTGAGGAGGGAAGAGAGAATGAAGTCGCCATGAAATGAGCTTCTTCTCTTCTGTCTCTCTAGTACGTGTGTGTGTAGCCAAATACCTGATGCTAATTACTCGTCTCAAGTGACTGACTGACTCTTTGTGTGTGTGGCTGGGCTGCATGGGGATATGATTATAGGGGAAAGAAGGAATTGGGAGGCTGAGAGATTTGATTTCGACTGTCTCTGTCTTTGTCATGTCATCTCTTCGTGTTTTCGGGAGAATTAGTATTTTCTAGTCCAATATCAGGTTTACTTGCTTCATGTTATGTCACGTCCCATTTTGTTTGTAGCCGGCAAACAATGTAATCGTGTTATATGTGTTCCTTCTTCTATCCCCCTTATACTTTACTCTTACTCTGCGTCTACCCGGGTAGATAATATAGTAGTTGGGAAAGACGGATAGAGCGGGTATTATTAGCAAGGGTTTGTAATTGTTGTTGTACTTGTAATTACTGGTTCTCTAATATCCGTGAGCAGGTTTCCAGAGATTCACAATGTAATTAGTAATTAGTGAGTTGGTTACTGTCGCCACGTCTGTAATGACTGATTGGAAGGAAAGATAATTCTTGTGTAAATACATGAAATGAATTGAGATAACAACTAGCAATTACTGGCTGTGTTGATATTAGAGCGGATGTGATGGATCTAACGGGATGTTGCGGATGTTCACTGTTTGGCTACTCTCTATTTCCAAAGCTCGCTAATGAAGAAAATGTCAGTGTTGGTCAAGTGTGATTCATCATGTCACAGGAGACTGTCTTCTCTGACCAATAGACTTTTCTACGAAGAAGATAGTAGAACAGTGAGAGCAGGCAATGATCGAATTTAGCTCATTTGGAGCAGAACGAGTCAAGCAAAGCCATTTAGATACTCTCTCTCTCTCTCTCTCTCTCTCTCTCGTCTTCTTCTGGCTACTATGTTTCTAGCTCTGCCTGGTTGGATCCTTGGATTAGTTTCTCCAAGTTTGGGTTTTCTTGTTTGGGTTAGTAGTACTAGGATGAGTACAGTTTGGATTTGGATCGTCTTTTGTGGTACGATTCGGGGATACATGCTTCAGTGCCATTGCTCAGCACTGCTTGATTAGATTGTAGTTTTTGTATATGATGTTCTCTCTCTCTCTCTGCGTGTGTAGTCTTCTATGTACACAGTGGTACCTTAGTTATCTATGTACGGAATGCTCTATTATCAAACATTGTAGTGATGTGATGTAGGTAGAGGGATGCTATTATTGTATGGGATGAAAGATTCTCTCTTCTGGCAAATCTTCATATAAGATACATGATGGAAATGTAAGAAAGGCAGTGTACTATCTGCGGTTGATTTGTGGAGTGGAAGTAAGGAGGAATTGATTGCATTTGGTTGTCTAGAACAAAGCTTTGAGTTTAGAGTATTGACCTTTTTAGAGGAAAGCAGGAATTACGTAACTTGTTATATATGTCTATACTTCTATAGTAGACAGAGGCCTCTCTCTCTCTGCCTCTCTCTCTCTACAAATAGAATAGAATAAGAATAGAAATGGAAATCGTATAGTGTGTGTATGCTAAATCTCAAAGACAAAGATAGATCAAGTTGAGTGTTAAGGTGAATTATTTCGATTTGTGTAATGTAGGTATAACCGGTAGACATGAGTTGCCACATTCTGTGTAGATTTGCAAGAATTCCTCTCTTCTTTGTGACTGAGGAGTGTGTTTGAGATATGTGGCATTAGTTGAGGCATTATACAATGTATATACTATATATCATATACATAGTAGTAGTTAAACAAGTATATATAGGAATGGTTAAAAGAACGTGAATATCATGGCATGGGCACCTAATCGAACGAATATAAATGATTTATTGTATAGGAATGGAACAGAGAGTTTCTATCAGTTTTCTGACGATGGGGAGAGAAAAAGTTGATTTATTTTTGTTTTGAGTTGAGCTGTGATATGATTATGACTTGTATTCTGTTGTAAGTTGTGACTGTGTAAGTTAAGGTTAGTCTAGTCGTCAAGTCGTGGTGGAAGTAGTCAGAGGAGCAGTGTTATCAGCAGGAAAGTAGTAAATCGTATTGAGTTACATGATGAGACTGAAAATAGAAAGATACCCTATGTAAGAGAAGTCAGGGAATGGATGCTGTTTGTGCAGAGATAGGTGCTTATATAGATCTGAGTCAGTCAGGTTGTGTTTGTGTCTGTCTAATAAGTATCTGTTACTGTTTGTACGTATAAGTGGGATAGTGTCAGTCTCAGCAGTCGAAAGAGAGAGAGAATGTGGTGTAGAGTGTAGAGGGAGAGAGAAAAACGAAGCCAAGTTCAATTCGGTTCACAATTGAACCTTGCCAAGCTGAAAATGTAGGATGCTCAGAATGCTCACTGAGCTTGTTATCTTATTATTCCAGAACACCTCTCTTCGTCTCGTTTAGTTTTGTCTCTTTTCCATGCTCATAGCTCCACTCTCTCCCTGCTTACGCTTTTTTCTAGTCTCTGTGACGAAAGTCAGTGGAAAGAAACTAGAAGTGACAACACTAATGACGGAAATCGAATGAGAGGAAGGTTTTCCGTCTTGTTGACTGTGTCTGTCTTTATGTCTCACAGACTCGAGATTTCTCTTCATCTCTCTCTCTCTCTCTTCTCTTCCCTCCAGTTCCATTCCACTTTACTTTACTCACACTCTCATTATCTCTCCTCCATTCATTCTATTTCTGCTTTGACTACACTACACCTTGCTCTTTAAGCCTACTACTTATGTACGACGTGAGCATTTTGATTATTATGCTCTCTTGTTAAAAAATTATCCGCTATTTTCCATCTTTACTTTTATACTTCCTCACTATGCATGCCAGGCATGCCTAAAAATGAGCATATGAATTTAGCGAAATGGATTGTGGGTGGCTACGAAAATATCTCAACTCCAGACAGTTGTCAGCCAAAATACAACTTTGCTTTACGTTCTACTATCAAGTAAATATGCAGATAAATAGAGCTGGCTGGGATTTTATTTGTTGTTTTCCCTGTCAATTTAACTCAATTGGTTATGTAAGCAAAATAAACCTTTGCTGTCTTTCTTTGTATGCACTTTATTGCTGTTGTGATAGCATTTTTGGCTTTAGTCTCTCTCGAATCCAGGACAGAACTTGTTGTAGCAGAAAATGAATTTTCCTGACTTGTACTTTAGCTTGAACACCAGTATTAGCAGTAGTAGTAGTAGTGGACCCATCGTAAATAGTACAGAGTCTCTGACGTGAGCCTTCCTATATTTTATTTTGCCTTAACTAACTGGCTACAATATTGTTGTTCTGCTACGCTAATGCTCTTGAACATCAGACTAATTCTAAAGTTCTCTTGCGAAATTACTTCAATAAATAGTCACGATGGATAACGTGAGACAGAAATTGTGTCTCTAGTGCAATAAGGTAGCCATTAAAATTAATGAGTGTTCATACTGTAAATCCCCATTGTTTACCATAGATTAGTAAGCGAATATGTGTGCAATTAGTGCTCAAGCACTACAGCAGACCAAAAACAAACAGGACCGTCCACATGCATTACCTACTCACTATTACTATACATAATATTAATATTATACCTACGTACTTACATAGCTATATATAAGTAACAGAATATTTACTACAGCAGCTCATGACGATGTATGTTGTAAAACAGAAAATGATGGCAAGCATGGAAAGTAATAATATCCTATTTTATTGCTTGTGCTTGTATGGAAATTTATTACTGACTTTGGAAATTCGTGTCAAGACTAAACTTTATTAGCAATTTTTTGAAGATTTATTCTCCTGTATACAAGCGTATTTAAAGAAAGCTTTTTCTCATCCACGAGAAGATGTAAATATCTTTAGTTATTATCAATTAGAAGGTGCTGAAACTTTTTTCCATCTTAAGCTCACGGTAATGTTCTGGCTCATCCTTCTCTCATGGCTGATTTAGTAGAAAGAGCGTGTAAACTGGTAGGAAGAGAATAGAGACAGCAGGGAGAGAGAGAGGGGGATAGTAATTACTGTGAATATAGGGAAACGAGTTAGTTAGATTACTTGTAGAAGATATAAAGTACAATATGCACTATTACAAAAGTTTCAATTTCAACGTGATACACTAATGAGAAAGGAGTTGTCGACACAATGCAAAGTACGTGTAAGTGCCCGCTGATGCTAGAAAGAGAGAGAGAGAGAGAGAGGAAGGTAAAAGGGTGATCTGCCAACCTAAGTAAATATGTCTTGTTTCTCTGTGTACCTACATATAAGATATAACCGGGAAATAGTATAGTCAAGCATTTCGTATATAAACGTTGACAATTTGTGTGAACTTGCTCCAATATTTAATTAGCTATGAAGGGAGATTGAAATGTGCTAAACAATAAATATAGCATACGTATAAGGTAACTGGCACTGACAATGACGATGAAGGAAACTGGTTCTTCTGATTGTTTGCTATTAAATTCAATTATTGTGCAGAAGGCTGACTGAAGTACATAATTAATTGCATAATTGTTATAATAGTTTTGTAACATTCACTGCACTCTGTGTTAAAATCTCAAGAACGGTACTTGTACTTCATCTAATGATCGCGTTGAATGGATTTTGTATTGCTAATTGTCTAAAAGGTCATACTCCCTGTAATATGGTGTGTGACGTCATCTTAGTCGCCCACTCGCCCAGTTCACTAGTGTGTATAGTAATAAATGTGTAAGTTATTGGTAATGAAGCTGAAAACAAGAGAAGTTGGGATTTAGAGGGGGGATGGATGGAGAAGTCCGTGAGTAAAGTCTATCCAATATTGGTGAATATACATAGTTGCTTTTAGGAGGATAATACGGAAACATAGAAGAAGGGCTTGTGAAAAATAGCCCCAAGAGCCCTTGGCATTGGGACGTTGATTCAACTTGGGAGTGATTTGGTTTCATGGTCTCATTTTGTTCTGTTTTGTCCAGTGCAAAGTAAAGTAATGCAGTAGAATTGGTTGGTAGTTATCAAGAGCCGAGTGGAATGTTTTACGAGTGACTGAAATCCCTTTCTAACAACCTTCTCCATGAACGAGTCATAAACGAGGACTTCCCATACGATGAACCGGATTTTTCGATCTATAGATAGAGAGGAGAGAGATAGTGCTACTTCATCGGCCTATCTCTCTCTCCCTCTCTTTTCACTGAGCAGCAGATAGCCAGTTTCTTCTTCACTTTCCCTACAGGATATGAAATCACTACTCCTGCAATATTTGTTCTCTGCCCTAGCCACATTTATATATCCAACAATAAGCTTTTGTCTCCACTGGTCCAGCAGAGTCTATTAGCTTCATATTCTCTCTTTCTGTCTCTTGCTATCTCACATCTCTCGATATATGTCTCTCTGTGTGGTTGGTTGGTTGGCGTAGAAAGTTGGGACAGATTGTTAGCTGTTTGTTGCTTTGGGATGGAAAGGGATGCCACGTGCTTGACTATTATGATGAAATGATGATACTCGTATTATTGTTGGTTATGCTCTATATTTTGTGTGATAAGTACTCTCTGGTCTTTGGGACGTTGATAGAACATTAGTAGGACTTTACTTCAGAGGATCATTTCATCATTGTTATTACATATTACTCTGTTTAAAGGAGAGATGAGTTGTAAACGTCTGAAGAACTCGCTCTGTTTTGTAAATAAAGTTCGAAATGCTTTTGACTCTGCTCTGTCACGTTTTTTGAGCTTATGGCCTTCTTCTTTAGCTTCGACTTCTATTTAGGTAACGAGGTTGTTTGGATTTGTATTCTGTGCGTTGTGGATGAAATTGGCTTATTTGGTAACAACACGCCTGCTTTTATTAATTGTCAACAATTCCTCATGGGGATTTTCTTTTGTTCTTAACATGACTCTTCCCAGGGCTTGCCAACCAAACCGCAGTCACTGAAGAAGTCCATAGACAGAGTAACCAAACTAAATCTCAGTTTTCTTTTGGTGAAATGAGAAAAGTGTCCTATTTAATGTCAGCAAAGTAATATCCATAGATCTACGGGGCATTTTGGAAACATGAGCACAAGGGTGTGTTATAGTATTAAATTATGGGCTTAGTTAAAGCTTACGATTAGTTTGGTTGGTTAGGTTATAGCTTCTTGAGATTAGAGTTAGTGAGTGACAAGGCAAAGATCAGAGCTCCAAATGACACTGACACTCGTTATTGTCTTTTATGTCATATATGTATAGTATTATATAGCTCATAAATACAAACTGTATATGTTTCTGTTTTCTGTTTATGTATATCTGTAGCTACTTATGTCAGAGTCCAGAACAATTTGTACTCGGATATGAGATATAGTGGTGGGGAAAGTAAAATAAAATTGTCGTGGCACGTGTGTGTGTAAAAATTCTACTGTGACTAGAGCCATTGTTGAAAGAATGGGCTGAAAGGCTTCAGCGTACATAAGTAATAATATTATAGTTGCATTTATAGAAAAGTTTCGTTTGGCCGTAGGAAATTGTAGGTTAGTCCGTTAGTTTTAGTGTACTTAGCTGTCTCTGGCCTCTCGCATTGCATTCACAAGGAACAGCATTTGTGGAGAAAAAGATTTTCTTGTTGCTGATGACAAGCATGAGACAAGTCTTTGTCTTGGGAATGAAAAGATAAGATTAGAATAGAATAGTAAGGTAATACTAGGCCAGGCAGGATACGAAGAATGAAATTGTGTATTATGGCTCTATTCTTATTGTACGTAGTTCATTCTTTTAGCTCCTACAAGTTTATCTATAGGATTTGGTAATTCTATCTATAGTGCTGGAGTGTAGTGTGTGGAGATAGATATTGGTGGGTGCGTCAGTCAGGCGGCTTGCTTGGTTAAGCTATTGTTATCTGTATATGATAGCTAGAGTTACCTAGTTGAGTTCTTTAGCTAGTAAAGACGATGAATTTTGAGGAAAAATCTTAAAGTCTCATCTTAAGTCTCTGTTAGAGTATAGAACAAAGAGTAAACGAGAGTAACTGCTTGCTGAAAGCAATCCTGGAGAAAGTTAAGCTGGAAAGAACTGTTGCCTAAGTAGAAAGGCGAGGACTTTACAATACAAAGAGGTTCAGTACAACAAGATAGGAAGTGGAACTCTATTTCCCTGCCTGCCTGCCTTCCTTGTCTCGGCCATGCCATGGCAAGTTAGTGCTCTGTGTATATGTCTCCTCGGGATATAATGGTACGCTTGGCTTTCGTATGTACAGAACTACATAAGAGTAAGGGGTATCTTAACTCCAAAACTGCAGCACACTACATCCACTGGATACATGTAGCTAACTTTACATCTAGCAATTCTCAAACAAAGCCAGCTTCGTCTTCTCGAGTGGAGATCTAAGAATACTCATGGGGGCTGTCATGTGTGATTAAGTTAGTGTTGCGCGTGTTGGGTTACTAGCAGAAGGACTTTTCCTTTTGTTCTTCTCCAACTCGTTTTATACTTTGTTGGACGATTTCACGTAGTATAATTGCTGGTTGCAGTCCATTGTGCTCTCCTACTATTGCCAAATAACTTATAGGATAATGTGGGACATAAAAATTATAGCTTTATGTTTTATCCCTCTCTATCTATTGATATGTTTTCTATTAGTGTTTTTGTTTATGTGATAAATGTTATTTATGGAGTCATGCAACTGGCTTATGTATCCTTCGTATGTCTTTTATTCTTTCACTACCATTATAATCCACAACAGTAGTAGTGCTTTGTATAATATAAGGGAATGTACTTACTTACTAGTTAGTAGATGTATATAAATAATAATATGATGTTGTGTGTATTCATTTATATGTATGGGATATAGAATTGAACGAATTGAAACTGTTAACAATAGGTAGGAACTAGGAACATTGGAGAATTGAAATACACAGACAATATTTTACAAGAGAAAAGAATGAGAATGCCATGCCAGCATCAATTCTGAAATCCTTTTTCTTAGCTGCCTGAGTCGAGTATGGAGACAGTTGTGCGAGAAAAAATTGAATCACATGGGGATAGCTCAACTCAAGTCAATTCGCTTTAAATTAATGGAGAAAGGAGTTTTCCAACTGCCTTAGGCTCTGAGTTAGTAAATTTTTTCTGAGCTGTCGAGAAACTACATTATAGTCATCTCCTACACACTCTCCTCCTATAATATATCAGTATGAATGTGCAAGTCTTTATTTAATATTTATTCTCTCTCTCTCCCTCTCTCTCGTCTACTACAAGAGTTGGGAGACTAAAGCTAAAAGTCTATGATACGTGAACTTGTGTGTGTATGCCTGCCTGCCTATGTTTGATATTCCGGTATATAATGTCTGTCTGTTGTGTGTGTGTGAGTTGTGCTGTTTTGTGTTGAGTCAACTGAAGTGTGTAAGTGTAGTGTAGAAGTGTAGTGTGTGTGTGTGGGCTCCGATGGGGGAAATAATTCCGGAGTGAAATAAAAAACTCATGACTGATGGATCGCCGATAGAGCGTGTGTACTCTAAGACGTAATAAATTTTTCTGAAAGAATTCATATTTATCATAATATCACACACAATATCAGTGCAGTGTAAGTAAGGGGCAAGGAAGTGTTTAGAAAGGGTTTGTCTCCGTCAATGAAGAGTGAGAGACGGAATAAATAATGCAGCAGAGTGCTGTGTGAAGTCAGAACAGAAGTAGATGGAACAAAACAGGATGTGCACACATTCCCTTCTTCTATACATTAATATATCGTTTGATCAACTATAATATAAGGAGTTGGGAGTAAGAGAAGAAAGGGAGCTATTATAGAGGATTGGCTGGTTGGTTGGCGAGAGTTGGCTTGTTTTTGCCCACACCACACACTACTGCACTGCACCGTGTCATGTCACTAGTGACTATAAAGGCTTTTTGCTATTAGTCCTTTTGTTTGTTCTCTGTCAGTGTCTACTTGCCATTACTTATGCTCTTATGGCTTCATGCATTTTCCGTTGTACTTTTATTAGTAGTTTTCTCTGACTGTTGCTTAACTTCTTTTCTGTTTTTGTTTTGAAGGGGAAAGTGTTTTTGCTGCGTTAGAAAGTTAGGATCTTGTACTTTGTCCTGCTACTACGACTATACACAGTGCTTTATGGCATGGCAAGGCTTGACGGATTGTTAGGATTCTTTGATGTATTTATGTATGTATAATAGTGGGTAGTGCAGTGCAAAAGAATTTTTTTCTATTCTAGCTTACATTATAGCATAGCTAAAGCTAGGAATGGAATATCAGTAAACTAGAGTGAATTTGTTATTTTATAGAAATGAAAAGGTTGTCATTTTCTTTTTTCCATGTTTACTTTTAAGATTTTTCTGTCTCTTACTGGGATTTTGATGCTGAGACTTGGAAGTGCATTTGGTTTTTGCAATGCCACGGTTTTAGTCTATATCGACTCGTTACACAACATGTCTCTGTGTATTATGGATGACGTGATGCTTTCTGTCTTGTTTGATTTAGATAGTTTTCTCTGTTTGACCTACAAAGAAAATGCTCATAAGAGATAGAGGCCCTAGACTAGATGAAGTAGTCGAGACGCCTTTTTCTGTGACTTCGACTTCACTAAACCTGACTTGAGCCGTATGGCTCTCTGTGTTTATGCTTTTACTATCTATGGTTCTATTCTATCGCCATCTTATCTTGTACACTGTTTTTGTGTGTATGTAGTCAGTGTAGCATGGCTGTATATGTTTTTCGTCCACGCCATATCATATCATATCGGATGTGATGTGAGTAAAGTTATTTTCTTTGGCTCTCGGCTAACGTTGGTTTATTGGCAGAGAAGTGAAGGCGTTTAGCGAAAGCTAGCAGAATTGGATTCGTTCAGAGATTGTATTGTCTTACTTAGATTGCTCTTGTCTCGTATCAGATTGAGTGTTTTGTGATATCGTCATTTTATTTGACTTACTACCTCTAGGTGAGGATTTTTTGTATCACTACTTTACGTGTTTTCTTATGTTCTGGATATTATATGTATGAGCTCTCGTCTATCGCATCAGATCAACCTATATAAAGAACTGCCGAGGAGAAAGTCATGGATTGCTCATATAAAAACTAAATCTTACGTGTGTAACTTGAACTGATGAACCTATTTCTCTGTTACTTTAATCTGCTAAGCTACAAGATGTCCGTCACATACTACTAAGTATCTATCTATGTCTCTGTGTATACCTAAATGAATTGAGTGGATACAGGATAGGAATGATATTTTATATTCATATACTAATACCCTGTGTATGTATACTTACTTATTTACCTCTAATATATAAAGAGAAATGATGTACGTTGTTTTCGTCTCATGTCTCAAGATGATGGGATCATTTATTTAATGATATTTTTGGGATGCATTGCAGGGGTGAGAATGTTGGATGGGGATGTGACGGATGCTGTGGAAGCTCGCTCACTTTCTCATAATCCTCAACACATAGACATCTACTCCGCATCTTGGGGGCCAGATGATGATGGGAAGACAGTTGATGGACCTGGAGAACTTGCTACCCGGGCTTTTCTTGAAGGCGTCACTAAGGTCTGCTCTCATCTCTTTATTTTTACATTATCTTAACTAATGATACTTCTATGCCTATTTAGGTATCTACTCTGCATGTTTCTTTGCAAGGATTATTTATCTGTGTCTGTTTCAGCAATTTGTAATTTAATCTCAACTGTTTTCAATATTTTTTACTTAGCTACATAGTATGTAGCATACTGATACTGGCATGAAGATAATGTAATAGTAGTAGCTAGTATGTAGGTAGTAAAATAGATAGGATAGAAACGAAATGCATCTGTTCGCTGAAAGACAATTCTTATCATGCACGTTGAACTGTTTGAAAGTTTTATTGCTTTGTGTCTCATCTCGAATAACATAGTATGCACTTAAATCCTTGTGTATTTATTCAAGCAGTATTGCTAAAGAGATACATGCATCTAATTTTGCTAAAAGTACTAATCTCCTGCTGATGCTTACACAAGACATCTCTCTAATCGTAGGTATAAGATAGGGAACCGATGCAGCAGAGCGGGTGGAGGTATATTACATGTCTTTCACGTATTACATATATACTTATCGTTTTAGTTCCCTGATTATATAATGTATAAGTGCAGGAGTAGTGGAGGGAAGTTGCCTGTCGTGGCAGCAGTAAGTGCCAACTTAATCTGTCTGCGTAAATAAGCAATAAGAGAGATTCGCTCTGTCTGTCTACGTATGAAATTACTTCGCAATCTGACCCACGTGTATTTTAAATTTAGATTGTGTAGAGTTTTAGTGGTTTCCTTTTGTCACAACAGAGGCAAGCGACAAAGACTAGAATGCTGAATCTACGGCTGGAATGCAATATGCAAGACAAATACAACTGTAAATGGAATTGTAGCTACTCTTACATTACACTTACACGGAGCAAAAGAAAAGTCAAGTTTGGGCCCGAGTCGCAAAACGACATGCGATGCTACTTTGTCTTTATTTACTTTGGCTAGTGTTTTGTTTCTTTGAATATTTATAATAAGCTGAACCTGACGATCCTAGTAATGCTTGGTGTAGAGTGCAAATAGAAATGGCAAAAGAAGACATTTGTACGCATCATGTTTACAGTCTTGAAAACGGAGTAGTGTCTTTCTTTTCCCATTACAAATGAACGTACTAGATATCTAAGTAACCTATATTTTCTCATTTTGCATTTCTTAGTAAGGTACTTTTCCCTCTCTTATCTCAACAAGCCACTTTAAACAGAAAGTTTATTCCTTGTTCCTAGAATCCGTCCTACTTTGATACAAACAAACTTTAATTTCAATACTTTGTTAACCATTTTAATGATATACTAGAAAAGTGAAATTGTCGTGATATAATCCGTGCTGAATTGCGTTGTTTTTATATTATGTTGAACTTTGGACTAACTAATAATAGTGTGTAGTGTGTGGTAAGGGTTGTCACTTCTTTTGTAAATAGACACGGAAGCATGACCTGTTCAATATATCACTACTGTTGGCAAACTCCAATTTTTATTGCATTCAATTGGAATAATACAGCAATGAATAAATTTCATCTGGAGAAGAGGAACTGTAGCGGTTTGGTGGAGAGCCGTAATTTTCTTATTTTGGTTTATCCAACCAGCTTGAAAAAGGCTATAAGTAAAGGAACTGAAAGTGAAGTTAAGAAAGGGCAGAAAGATGCTTTACAACTAAGGAAACGGAACAGCTCATGAATGCACACTTGTCTATGATATTTATTTATATATATAAGTATTATATATATTATTCGATCTATAGTTTAAGTAGTACTATGTAGTATATGTAGTAACATATATATATGTCAAAGATAGGCAAGTAGTTAGGTATATGTATCCTGGTTTACGTAAGAAGTTTGTGAGAAAGGACGAAGAGGAATCTACTGTACAAACTCAACGGAAGCAACAATATCCCATTTCATCTCACTCCCGCATCCAATTCTATTCTGCGTATTCTAATCTAGTCTTCTTTTCGTTTCTGAATTGGATAATATAAATGTGCAGTTGTGCAGTGTGTTGTGAAATTTACGTACACCACTTATATAAATTCAACGTTCTAGCTTTTCCATAGAAGTCTCTATAGATATTAAAGATACTTTCTACAGAAAGCTGTATATAAAGAGATGTAGATATAGCATCATATTTTATAGGGTAGAACTCAGTAGGCGATTCAGAGTCAAGTAGACTAGTTTCCCTGTCAGAATATTATGTAGGCAATTGTAGTAGTAGTGGGTTCTTATGACATCCCATTCCACGGGTAACTACTCTATTCTCTTTCTATGGCTGATGTGATGTAGTATACATAGAGAATGTAGTCAGAAAATGAAAATGGAGTATATATGGTAGACGAGATGATGGTAGGTGCTTATTTAGGTTCGGTTGTGTCATGTTTAAGTTGTTATAATGGAAACCACGATGGCAGTGCTCTCTCAGTAGTTGTTTATGTACATATTACATGCAACGTATCTATGTACAGAGTAAACTAAAGAGAACTTACTTAGTGGCACTGTGACTTTAACAACTGACTATATTGACTGTTGAAAGAGATATAATGGTAAATATAGAGATATAATGTAACTAGTATTTGTGCTCATTCATTCTAAGTATTTACCTTCTATAATATATCAGAATCAGATGAGGAGGATGTATTTGCTACGTACTCTCTACTCTCTGCTCTCTAATGCTCCTGCTCCTTGTCTGATAGTGCAATGGACTAGCTCTCTAGCTTTCCAAGTATCAGTATCTTTTCATGTCCTGTGTACTTATATTAGGTTAGCCTGGACTGCTCTGCCTGGGGAAGATATATGGAGCCAATCTGAGTTTCCACATGAGTGGACAATAATTATTCCCGGTTGCGTCTGCTTCTCGGGATAGGATTCTTACTCTTTTTGATTCTCCAATTCTCGGAATTCCCCTACTACTGAAGAATATTACTCCTATCTATGTACTGCTAGAGACTTGTCTCCCCACTAAAGCACTGATATTATCCTCATGCTAACAATAAGAATCAGGATAGAAAGAGTGCAGAGGCAGAATAGAGCACAGAGTTAAACTAAGTAAGTAAAGCTCATCTTATTCTGTTGTGATGGAATGGAGGCACAGTACGCGGAAGTGCGTACTCCTCCATGCCACTCTACTGCACATTTTCTCCACTATCCATTAGTTTACTATAGTAGCAATATCCACCCGCCCGTCTTGGTGTAAATTGCGAATTCTTTAGTATATACTGTACAACTGGTAATGTTATAGCTGTGTAGTGTAGTAGATATAGTTTAGTGCCTACATTACAAATAAGACATGTTCAATTGTAAAAGAAGAAAGTAGAGAAAGTCCAAGTACATAGTCGTATGGTACTGACTGTATACCACTTGTCAGTTTTGATGTGAAATTCGATGTAAAAGGGAATCCTTAGGATGAAATGAAAGCTTCTTTTAGGAAAATGCTCTTATTTTTTACATATCAGGAGAATGAAAATCTCTTCTTCTTATTTACAGAGTGGGATTCAATTCAGTGAAGCTAAGTTGAATTTCTATAGTTTGCTATTAGTAATGTAAAGCCAACTTGATTCAATTACATTTTTATATTTGTAGTAGGCAGCCTTTCTTACCTTTGCCTTTATAAGTTGACGAAAATTATGACATGCATTGTGGCATTTTTCTTTTCTGTCTGTGCCCTGTAAATAGTAACGAGTTCTTTCATGTACTTTTTTAATATAAGTGTATTGTAAGTATTTGCTATTAAATATTCCTTTGAACAGTCCATTGATCTACTAAAGAAGAATGAAACATGTGATGCTACCATTTTTGAACAGAATGTATTGGATATTGTGTCATTTTTCCGTAGGAGCAATTTACTATTTATTGATAAGTATGGTTGCATATGATATGTACATAGATTTGTACTGTGCAAACAAAAATATGATATGAACTTTCCATTACTAATGAATTGAAATGGCTCTTTCACTCTTTCCTCTCCAGCTGTACAAATTCGAATTTCTGAAAATTGTTTGCACAATTCAAAAAAATATATACCCTTCCTATTTCCATGAACTTTCTGACTTTATCGAGTCAAATTCAATGTGAACTAGACCAAAACTATGTGCTAAGAAAAATTATAATGTATTTGTACTTCGTACGTTTGCAGAAGTTCCACTGAATCTAACACTGAAACTAACAATCTGTAACCTATTTACCCGCTGACAAAAAATACTAATTCTTTTCCTACCTTTAAAAAAACTTAAAAATTCATCTTTTAGAGTTGCAACAAAATGAATCAAATTCGACACTTTACAACGTTGACTCTAACTGACATTTATTAGAAATAGGATAATTTACCTCATTTTATTTTCATTTACACTATTATTCAACAAATTAATAGTCCACATACTTAAAATTATATTTCATTGATAGTCAACATACTTTAAATGCTATTTTTGTAGTTAAGAATTTATGAAAGGCTTGAAAGGGCCGAGTAGTCTTTGATATTCTAATATAGATAGTGAGATAGTTTCTTAGGAAAAAAGCTGGGATTTCGGCAGGGAACGGGAACTTTGAATTACAAAAGAATGGTTGAAAGAACATTTTATATAGTGGTTTACTTGAGTTGAAGTTGGGTGAATCTCTGAAGAAATATATAGAAAAATAAAGTGCATTTTGTGGTTGTAAAAAATAATGTCGTTGTGCTCCGTGCATGCATTTTAGTCCCTTTAATAATTTATGCATTTGCATTCCTTGAAAGTTTAGTTAGGCAAAAGGCTGGGAGTTAGTTCCGTGTTGTCGTGTGTGGTCGGTGGTGGTAAACATTCAAGCAATGATGCATTATTGTAGTCTTTGTAGCGTAGGTTGGTTGTTGCAGAGAAGAATAGATAGAGAATTATGTATAGTAGTAGCTACTACAACACAGATAGATGTACTAGCTACTACTGCCTCATACTTATGTCATGTAGTGTGTAGAGCCATTGTGTGCAATGTAACAGTAGTGTAAGTATGTAGTTGTAGAACAAGTGATGTATATTATGACTTTGAGTGTGATATAAACATAAATGTGAAGTAAAGTAGTTGTAGTTTGACTAGAAAACAGGCAGTCGTTCGGTATTCGGTTCTGTATTAACCTACATAGTAAATAGGAAGATCGAGATAGTATGATTCTTCGGAAGAGTATGTTTCATCCACTATCAGCTCTGCACAACATCGGAGAGCGAGAGAGAGAACCTATCTGCTGTGTACATAGATGGAGAAGGAATAAAAGGCTGTAGAAGAAGCCATGCCAAGTCTGTCTGACTTTGGCCTCCTAAGGTTAGGGTTTAGGTTAGCTTTATGTTAGGTTAAAATGGAATTATTACATCTACTTCGTACATTACATGCATGAATGGATAGATAGATAGACAGATAGTCTATTATATATATGGCATAATCCTTGCCAAAACTTTTCAGTTGACGTATCTGCTCGTATCTTCCCAAGTTATGGCCTATACGTTCCATTATGTGTAGAGCTGTCTCTCTGTAAACTTAATAACTGTAGCAGGGAAGACACTATTGTGAAAGCAAGACATGATTTCTCCCTTTACACATACCAGCAGCAGTGAACTATTGAACTGCATAGGTACTTAAATTACATACGCTTAGAAACTAGAGCGCTTAGTTATGTCTACCTACTTAAATGGTTAACTTGGCTGTTAAACTATTTTCCATAGTTTCACATTTCTTCCTTTTCTTTGACTGCAATAAGAGTTTTTGAGGATGATGAAAAAGATGAGTTTTTCTCCAATAAATTAGTCTCTTTGGCTTGCACAAGTCTTTGGATTCGATTATTCAAGGATTTTCTGACTAGTATGCTTATTTCGACTGTGTGCATAGTTTCGTGTGCGTCTTTGGAAAGAGATATGGAAAGTGATGAGGAAATCTTTAATAGATAACGTCATTATGTATTTTCTTTCGGAACTATTTCCATAGAGGAAAAGAAAGATAAAAATGGAAAATGACTCGTTTCATGACTTGATTCTTAGTGCGCGTACGTATCAATATTGTTTCTCTGCAACTATAACGTAAGTAATATATGGATGGGGTTAGTGCAAAGTAAATTCCAGTGTTAGCTGACAGTTTGACTCTTGGTGTCTCCTTCCATTCTGTTTTCTAGGTTTTGTTAGTACTAGTAAGGGATTGTAATAGTAGACGGACACTGTCTGTGTCGTTCGTTCGTGCCTTATCCTATCTGTTCTATGGCTGAGCAGAAAATGGGAAATGGCAGCGTGTGCTCTTCTGCCTTGACTAACGCTCCTCTCTAAATTTAAAGGAACAGGATATCGAAATGTATGCGCTCCCAATTCCCGTCATGGATTTCAATAAGTTATTTTCAGTTCTGCGACTTGTTTTCCAGGTCAAAGAAGTTTGGTTTGTTAAAGAATATGAGTTTGGGATTAGTTATGCATAGAATTGGGTAATTCGTGTCAGGAAAGTCGATGTGGAAGTTAGTGAAAAATGACATCTTGTTGGAGTACAAATTAGGGGATTGTGTGCTTTGGGTGTGATGGACGATTAAGTAGAAAGTCAGAGAGCATTCTGTGCGGCGATGGGACACGAGATACCGCTTTCTCCCACGCTATTTTATTGGAATTTCATTACTGATATAAAGAGTATCCATTCATTTCGCTTATGGAAATGTTAACTATTAACTTGTGCACATACTACGTATAGTTTCTCTTACTTTTGGCTCCCTTTTATTCTATAATGGAGCAGAATAGCCGGCTATAGTCATTATTTATACTTTGGAACAACTTACATAGGGAGATATTTATTTCCCACTCATTTGGTCCTCTACATAGATATCTCTGCCTTTTCCTCCTACCAGCCTATTAGTTTCGTGCTCTACTACAACTTTGGCTTTTCTCTCTTCTACTAGTGTCTCCTGCGTACATACGTTCCTTGCTACGTTCTGTTTCTCCATATAAGATGATATATATCCGTCCGAGAGTGCATATTTGATATTATACATTATTATATTATTGGCTTTATGTTCTTTCTCTCTCATTCCAGCTTATCTCTTTTCAGTCACACAGCCAAATGAAAGTTGGAATTAGTTGGTTCGTTGGTATACTTACATTGACTCTAAGTATATTGTATACGTCGGATCGGATTGAATGGAAAGTAAGTAATAGGTAATAGCAGAAATGGAAATCCAATTTCAATCCATATCTCAACTAATATCCTCCTCTCACCAGTCTCACCATTATATGAGGAAAACAGAGCGAGTCTGCAAGGGACACTGAACCGAATGAAACTATGAGCCATGTTTTTGTGGCCAAATAGACTCTTTTATGCAATATGCACAATGGCAGTTCAACCAGTCTAGCGTATTACAATTTAATATCCACACATTGCTACATTTACATTCAACTAAGCTTGTGTATGTATCACAGATGTACTTAGTTTTTGTACGTAGTAGTTGCATATGTATGTGTATGTTTGTTTGTATGTAGTTGTTGTACATATACGCGACATGTAGATTGGTTACTTCGTTACTTGTCCACATAGATAGTTAGGATGTATGTACTATTTTTCGTTTGTGTATTTATGTGGGCATGTCAGCTATTTTACTATCAGCTGAATGCATAGTTTGGCGTGTTTTTGTGTTTCTTGGATGTAGGTACATAGTTTATAGGCTCAAACATTCACATGTGTAACAAGCAACGTATTTCGTTAGACTACTGGACGCATTGCAGTTGATATGACATGGCAAGTAAAACAGAATTTCTATCCTTGTCGTCGTCCTCTTGTTTATTTTATATCTATTTGTATGTAAATGTACTTTCGTCTCTGCTGGTATTTTGGCTCTGTCATGTCTCGCTTTTTCCTAAATATAGGCACATATAGTGAAATAATACATACGTGTGTGCTTATTTATAAGAGCCCCCCTTTTAGCTAAATGTGAAGCTAACATCCCTAAATTGTAGATGCATGTTTGTGAATGTGATATTGACTTAATAGTTTATTTGATGACATTTCAGTCCAGATCCCATTTAATTTATGTGACCATTCAAACTCCGTATGTATGGGTATAAAAGATTAATCATGTAAACATGGCTATACACTGACCGTCAGTGTGTTGTGTATGTTATGTGCGTAGATTGTAGATATGTTGTTAGGTTGGTGACACAGAATTGAAGGCATGTTTAATTATTCATACCTACCAACTAGGATGAGAGTATAATGAGAATAGAGTAATGAATCTGTTTCTATATTTACTGTTGCAGGGAAGAAGTGGAAAAGGCTCAATTTTCGTGTGGGCATCCGGAAATGGCGGACGAGACCACGACAACTGCAACTGTGATGGATATACGAATTCTATATGGACGTTGTCTATTAGTAGTGCGACAGAAAATGGGCTTGTGCCTTGGTACTCCGAAGCGTGCAGCTCCACCCTGGCCACGACATATAGCTCGGGAGGCACTGGCGAGAAACAGGTAATTATGTCCCCCGAATTATTTATTTAATTCTTGCAATTTAGCATTAGGAGGCCAAGATTCTATCTTAGAAGTTAATGAGTATTCTGAAATGGGGCTGATTGCACAGTTGATAGAATACGTTACAATTGTGCATAATAATAACAGGAGCTACTGCTAATCTAAAATATCAGCCAAAGCGCATTCAGAGTCTATGGAATCATATTATTTAGGCATTAGGAGAAGTTGTAGTGGAACACTTAGTTGTTTAGCTTTATCCATGTTGGTTGTGTGTGTTGCGAGTAAAAGTGGAATTCTAATGGAAAGAGAAATGAGTGTAGGAAGGCTAAAGTTTGCCGACCCTCATTCATAATAACATGCTCATAATCTCGCACCTACTTTGTCATTAGTCTAACTGTGTGTACATATTTTTGGGCTATAGAGTCCTTAGGAAAGGTTAGGCATTTCCGGCTACATACAAATACATACAGCTCGCTGTTCATGTTGTTGGCTCAAGCAGTGTGTATGTATATAGGTGTCGTTAGTTTTATAAGCTCTAAGTAGCTTGTAGGAAGGGAGGAAGATGGATTTAGTGAATAGAGCCCAAACTGTGTATAATTAGCAAGAAAATGAAATGAATCTATTCAGAATCTGAGGAAATCTCTGTTGGACTCCAATTAAGCTACCTATCGGCTTGGCTTTGTGTTTCACTTTACTACGCACATTGGAGCGTAGTGAAAGAGACAATGACAGAGCAGCTCTCTAATTACAGACTCAGGTTGGTTCCCTCCCGTTGCTACATAGACACACATTTCCTACACATTTTCTAGTACATAGATTGGCTCTTTGGCTCTTATTTCTATTTCAGTGTGTATAGGGAAGGAAGTCTGAGTGAGGGAGAGATATGGAGTCAGAAATGTGTGCGAAAGAGCAGTGAGAGTCGTTCCAGCGTGCGGACTCTGTTCTTTTGCGGTTCGACTCTATTGCTCCATCCATTGCAATTAATTGGAGTTTGACGTGTTAATTTTCATTAGCGAAATAATCGGCTCCCTCGCACTACAAAGTCTTGCTGAGTGAGTGAAATTGTAAAACCAGAGGAATGTCTCTAACGTGCTGCACTGTATCTAAATAAGGATAAACCACCAACGTACGCTCCCTAAATATTTAGATGATAATAGAGATGGGAAACTTGCGAATTTTGAGCATTTCAAGTCTTTATCGTAGGAAACCCGCGGATTAAGTCCAGCAATTTTCTCGTCTTAATTAGTACAGGAAATTACAAATGGAGTTATCGTAAAGAGTTTCTTTTTATGTTACGCAATTTCTTTGCATACATGTATAATGGCATTTAGGATTTTTTGATAAAAACTCGACTCGACTCTGTTGTGTTTTGTAGTCATGATGCTTTTGAAGTTAATAGAGAGAAGGAAAGGACACGAGCTATTCCCAGCTCTACATGTAGAGCCATGTAATGTTGGCATGTTGGTAGTAAGTGAATGCAGTCGAGTGAAATGCGTTCGTTTAATGTTATGTATTATTTACGCTTCCATGTATGTTTTATGAAGGTAGGCGAAAGCTTTATGTTTTTAAGCATTTCTCTACACTGCCGTTATAGTCATAGTTATTGTGCGGTGTGGTATGTAAGTGTGTATGGCATATGAAAGGTGTTACACTATTCTTCCTGCATTGCATAATATAATAATATTTTCAACCAATGCAATGAGAATGTGAATACGAAATGCGAACGCTAGCTTGGCTCAGCCAGAATAGGAAAACAGCTCACTCAGTCACTTCCCTCACACACATGCACCACTCAAATCCAGTTAAAACTCTACTGGCTGACTGAATTGCAAGCAACTACATATTTCAGGTACATACTAGACGTACTTTTAGTCAGTTATGTACTATGTACGATATACATACTCTCCTCTTGCTCACTCTATGTTATGTAACTACATGCATACATTTATTTATATTCTTCTGCATGTAGTTTATGCATGTAGCTGCGTAAAATGAATATTTTTGGATGGTAAAACACACCAAAGACTAACAAAGAGGATTTTCTTTGCTTTCGCTAAGCTAGCTGTTGCCAGAATGAAGTGAAATAAATTAGAAGTTGTGAAACTTTAAGTACACATTATATTTTTACGTATATTTACATGTTGTGATTACTTCCTTCAAAAGTGAGCCGAATTCTTGCTAAATATCCGTGAAAATAAATCAGTAGCATATAATATACTTCAAGAATACTTTTCAGTTGTATGTATGCACAGAGATAATCATGGGTAACATGCTGTCTAGTTTATAAATTGTTTATGTTCTTGAGTTCTTGTGAATTTTGAATCATATTTATTTTTTATTTATATTTGCACATTTTTAAACAGCCCTACACGAAAAATATAAAGTGCTTCTCCGAACACATTTAAGATCATAGAAAAATAGTTTTTACAGAATAATTGCATGACTTTACTTTTACTTCAGGCTACTAAGTTTTAATGCTGATGGCAATGCTTATTAAATTGTATAACTTTTGCAGGAATCTCTACTCACTGTGTGTTACTTTTGGTAGTGTTTCGTTTTATGCTTCCGCAAGTCTGAGTCCTGGGTGGGCGCTGCTCTGCTGGGCGTGTTGCTGCCTGCAACGAAGTAACAACATGCCACACAATACACAGTGTGTATGTATACTAGTGACTTTTATGTATAGTTTGCCTACGCATAGAGGAATCAGTTAATCGCATATCGTATCGTCATAAATAAAGTATGCTAGTAGTAGATTCTTGGTGCATGCATGTATAAAAGAGCACGTAAGAATTTAATATATTTTAATTATCATGTAATATATTGGAGAAGTATTGCAAGGAAGATTAATAGTGTGTTTCGTTCGCAAGCATCAGAGTCTGGACTTGTTAGTTTTATGAATTCATGTGGAGGTTGAGTTGCCTGATGGAATTTGGCGTATGGCCCATAAGTTTCGCATTTGCACTTTCTCAGTACTTGGTTTATTATTCATATTAACTGCTCTGGTGTTCAGTGCAGTACACGAGATTATTAAATCTGGCCAAGTTCTCGGATATTTCTCCGTGTCATGGTATGCGTCTCAGGAATGCACTTTTCTTAATTAGGAGCTCGTTCCTCCTCGCTCTGCTCTCTAAAACTCTGAACTGGGTTGTGGTATGAAGTAGATTGATGGAAAGTCATTCAGACAACTTGCTTTGAAAAATAGTTAGCTATTATTTCTATTCGTAAATTGAATTTCACATCAGCAGCAAATGAAAAGTCTTTCTTCCCTATTACATTACTCATTACCTAATGGAAATTCATTTAGGATTATATAGTGCATATATACTTGCTCTAATTCTGGCATCAATGTGTATTCTTTAGTTATAATGGAGAGCTGTGGAATTTATATTATATTCCCAAAATGTATGTGCATTTCTAAATGGCCTAGTTAGTTAGAGAAGTTACTAATAAAAGTATGCAGTGGTTATCGTTGACTACACTCTATAGGCGCGTAATGAAAATTCCAAGTTTAGCCATGCATGCATATGAATATTTCTAAATAGCTTTGTCTTGCTAAAAAGTCAAGTAAAGTTTGAATGGAAAAGGACAGTGCCTCACTGAGGACGTGTGCATATATATATGTACACTGTCAAGCACCATGTGGATGTAGTAGATGACTGGAGTTGAGCAATAAAGAAAACTTTTCTTAAATGGACTAGATTAAATAGTTCCCTTTGGTTTAGCAAGTGCACTTATATTATAGGAAAAGTTGCAGTTAGTTGCTGTAGCTCATTCACTTACAGCTATAAAAGGAGCTATAGCCTCATTCTCGCAGGAATCCGTGTGTAGTCTCACTTCTAATACGTTTTTTAATATATGTAGTTGCTCCGTAGATCTACTACTCTACTACACACTTACATTATATCACACATCAGGGGTAATATGTATTATAGCCCAGTCAAGACTTTCACTTGAATTAAGAATGTTATTTATAACCACTTTCTTCAGACTTAAGTTTATCTAGTGTTTGCCTGTGTATTGCCTACTCTGTATTCCGCAACATCCTGCTGCCATAGAATAAACTGAATATACGCAGAAGGATTACATTGCTAGAAAACGATATAAACATAGCGTAGCGTTGTTAGTATAAGGCATGGTACATGACTACAGAGGATTATATTATGTTTTTTAGTTCTGAACTTAGTTGTTATAGGAGGGATAAAAGCATTCGAGGATAACAAGGAAGACAGAGGCACATAATAAAAGTGCGTATGACTTTGCACTGCGTGTGTGAACTTCATTTGTCTTTATTTGTATACAGCCATTGCTCTGCCTGTGATAATTTCGGAAAGAAAACTTATGGATGGGAGAGAGGATGGATTTAGCAATTTAAATGTATAGTATTTGGGAATGGAGAGAGATGTAGGAGTCTTGTAGTCTTGTGACTTGACTGCGAATAGCTTAGTTAAAGAATAGTTAATTTGGTTGTTCAGCCAAGATCAAGACAAGAAAAGTCATATAGACTTGGATGGAGTTTAGCTAAAAGGGAGGGAGGGAGGGGAAATGAAGGAAATGCCTGTTCTTTTACATCTTATTACTTACTGTGCACTTTGATAGAGATAATGGCATGAGAATGTACAGATATGAGATGACATGCAATATTCATGGATGTTTATATCTCTATTTCAGTCCTAGATCTGACTTCCCTTCTTCTTTTCAATGTACTTGATTGTATATGAATGCAATTTGCTGTATGTGTAATGTGGATATGTACAAGACAAGTATTCTGTCTGAGTGAGGATATCTCTCTCTCTCTCTCTCTTTGCTGTTATTTCTTCAGTTGAAAAGGAAGTGATCTAAGATTTCGCCGATTTGAAGCTGACTGAGTGAGCGAGTTTGGAAATGTGCCACAGATCGATAGGGAGAGATAGGATCGTGGTGTTCTCTCTTCTGTGAAAATATGTATAGAGAGTGAGAGAGAGGAGTGAGTGTGTACATAAGGAGTAGGACATATCATCGGAGTTTAGTTTAACTTTGTACATAGAGTCACTACATCAATAACACATGCACAGGCTAGCCAAACAGGCACACGCGAACCTTCCCTTTTAAGTGTTATATGGAGACAGACGTTTCTGGAGGTTCGCAGCCAGATTATGTTTGTGCAACTCCTTTTATTGCTTTCTTGTTGTTTGTATGATTTTTGTCGTATGCGATGTCAAGAAATAGAGAAATGGAATATTATCTATCTCGGCACACACAGACAGCTATAACTTTTCATTTCTCTTCGTGTTGATATTTACTTTCGTTTACACTACTACACCATTATTCCTCAAAGTGCATTTCCTATTTAATATTAGAAGAACAGATATTTTTTATGCTTATACATTACAGTCGTCTTGTATATATTGTGCTATTTTAAATAGGAGGAATAATAGAGCTAGACGTGTGTGTAGTGGAGCTAATACGTTTGTAATCATATAATAAATGCTTTGTGTGCATAAGAAGATTTCAAGATATTTACTTTCGTTTTATAAAAGATAGTTGACTTGAGGGCATATAGGGAAGCTAGATATATAGTAATATGTATTAATAGTGTGTCTTTAATGATGCGATAAGATGACTGATGAGATAAATGCTGTGTGTGTAATGTGTTTGTACAGCACACGTCCGATACACTAAACTGGAAGAAGAGAGATAAGGGATTTTTTCTCATTTCGAGCTCGACTTGAGTTGAGTTGTAGTATTTATACAATATCTGTGCACCACTACTAATAGATTGCGTGTGTACGTACATAGATGAAGGATGGCTGGAATGAAGTAAAGTAGCAGTTGGGATCGTATAAATAAATAGTTACATTCGTATGTGACAGACGACTGAGACGAGAGTTGGCTTATTTAATTGGGAGCTTTTTCTAATGAGGAAATGATGGAGAGGATAAGAGGGAGGGAGCGGAAGTGAGATTAGAGTGCGGCTATGCAAAGATAAGTGTAATGCAAGGAAGGAGTAATGACATGTGTTTTAATAATGTATTTTTGGTATTGCAGATAGTAACGATTGACCTGCACCATTCTTGCACGTCAAGTCACACCGGGACGTCTGCCTCTGCCCCGTTGGCAGCTGGTATCTGTGCACTTGCTCTTCAGGCCAATACGAATCTAACTTGGAGGGACATGCAGCACATTGTCGTGAGAACTGCTCGTCCGCAAAATTTAATCGCTCCCGATTGGGCCACAAATGGTGTTGGCCGAAATGGTATGACTTGTTACTTACTTAACTTACGTAGTTTGCCGTCCTTGTGTCTTTTGTTATGTTCTTTCATTTGTACGTTTTGTCAACTTGATGGAATCTGCGAGATATTTGTTTGAACTCGTCGAGGTCGCTTTTACGAACTTACAAATAGATAGTCATACTCTCACACTATCAATTCCATGATTGTACGTTATTGTACAGGCGAAGGCAATGAAAAGCACTCTAAAGGCTATCTTATGTTCATGGATTTTCAGTTGCCGACGTATCTTCATTTATTTTATTGCTGTTTTTATTTTATCCATCTGCTAACGCTAACACTGAAAAGGAATAACATCCACGGACATATTATAGCGATGTCTGTATGAATGCATTCAGTGCAATGTGGTGGTGGAGCGATATGTATGTACATATTATAATAGGTAGGTAGCCTTGTGGAAGGGAGGCACGGACGTTATCTGCCCGATGTGGCTGGAACATTGAAAGAGGAGGCAATGCAATAGAATGTAATGCAATGGAATAGTAGCGGAGTGTGGCCTGTTAACACTTGCAGTTCAGAGCCGGAACAGTTTTGCTTTCATATTCTCTCTTTGGTTGTTAACCTGTCCTTTGAATTGTTGTATTAGGGAAATTTATGACAATGGCTCCTTTTGAATGTGAATTTGAAACTGTGTTTGTTTGTGTATCTGTATTTCAGTGAGCCATTCCTTTGGCTACGGGCTGATGGATGCTGGGGCCATGGTCAAGTTAGCCAGGAAATGGAAGACTGTTCCAGAGCAGAATAAATGTGAAATTCGAGCACCTTACTCTGAAAAGTAAGTAATAAATATCAATCTGGGGACATTACTTCGTTTCAATAAAATTTCATTTGGATGAAGTCATGCATTGATTTTATTTGAGTGCACGTTTCG
The DNA here is from genome assembly GCA_019776505.1 of Tomocerus nigrus. Lineage (NCBI taxonomy): Eukaryota > Metazoa > Arthropoda > Collembola > Entomobryomorpha > Tomoceridae > Tomocerus > Tomocerus nigrus. Next base: position 17,406 of record JABASI010000054.1, on the reverse strand, counting down.
TTAAAAAGAAAATATTATGCCCTACTCTTCCTAGTACCTACTTTCCCTTTACATAATAATGATATTATTATTATTTTATTACTGTAGAACCGTAGCCTGAGATCTCTCTCAGACAGACTAGTGTACCTATCTATATAGAAATGTAGTAAAACTCTTTGTGGGCGTATTGTTTTCTGGGCATTTCGTGTGTCTAGTGTCGTCGTATGAAGTATGAAGTGGTATTATGTCGAATAAAGTATGTGATGTAATGTTGTGTGATCTTAGGTACATAGTTTTTGTGAACTTTGATGTTGTTACGTTTATTTGAGCAATGTCATTTGGTATCATGTTGTTCTGTTTTCTTTTTGCAGGAATATTCCAGCGAAAAGTAAAGTGACTCTGGATCTAAAAGTTACAAATTGTAGTGGAGTAAATTTTCTGGAGCATGTTCAGGTATTTTTGCTTATTCGTCAACATTTGTTGTGTTTTGTTTTGATCGTGTGACTAAAGTACACAGTAGCCAAGCTCAAAGTTTTCATTTGAAGTTCCCTGATAAGTTGTGTACACGTAAAAATGAGTTGTTTGACCGAAGAAGTTTACACGTGTTGCTTGTACACCTACCACGTTCGTAACTAAGTAGGATGCACATGGTTGGCTGATTCAATTTCTGTTTTGTCAGGCAAAAGTAACGCTGACATCAGGTCGACGTGGCGATCTCCAAATATTCCTTGTGTCGCCGGCAGGAACTCGCTCCGTACTTCTTGCTCACCGGAGACACGATCTGAATCGGTCTGGATTTACTGATTGGCCTTTCATGACTGTCCATTCCTGGGGCGAGCATCCTATAGGGAAATGGACTCTGGAGATTCACAATGAGGGTCGATATGTGGGTAAGATGAGAGACTCTGCTCCTTTCTCTACTTTCACTCTGTGCTGTCCATGTCCCCTCGACTGAGGTTCCTCAGCCACTCACTCACTCAGTTGTATTATTGTATTGCTACTCCCTATATGTACATACCATGCATTGTTATTACAAAGATCCCTCCTAGTATATATATGTATATGTATAAGAAATAGTAGAGTCTTCGCTGAGAATTTGACTCCATTGAACTTTGCTTGACTCAGCTCAATCCCTGAAATAGTACAATCAGATTCAATGGGCATTGGACTGAGACTAATCTTAATAATATACCTTGGGTCATAAAAACAGAAATGCTAGGAGTAGATCATTTTTGAGTGGATTTGGGTTGGTTGTGTTGCGTCGAGGGATTTCCTTGGTGGTGGTTAAGATTCATTTGAAAAAGTATTGTTTGAATTGAATGTATGTTATGTAAAGTAATGGGAGGAGGATGTAAGACTATAAGAACAGTGTGTACCATAGAATGTCAATGGACAGCCAGCCAGTGTGCTAGCTCCTATTCTTCTCTAAATGTCAGATTCGTAGGAATTTATTCTTATGTTCTGTTTGAATGTTTGTGTATATGCTTCACTCGGGAATTGCTTCCTCTGTGGCTAGATCACAAGAATGGTAAGAAAATTCTCTTTCCTTTCTCAATCTTGTATCTCATGCCTGTTTTATCGAGCGATGCGTTAGACAGAATATCATTTTTGATCGCTCTATTCGTCTCACAATTCACAAGTCAAAATAAAAACAGTGAAATAACTAATACATATTATATGAGCGAGAGACGTATATAGAGTGGCTATAACTCGTAGATAATGTATTTATGTAACTTTCTCGACTTTCTCTTCTGCTACCTTTCGCGAAAACAGAGAAAAAGTATCGACAGAGGATTTATTATAGGAGAGCGTGGAGCATAAACTATTTACTTTTTCCAGTTTTACCTACATAGAAAGAGCTAGAAATTATATAGGACTTGCTTTTATATGGACTATTAAAGTTTAGCAAAAGTTATATTGGGGAGTATTGTTTGAAGACGTAAGACAGGACGTAGAAGGGCTGAGAAAGGTAGCAGAAAAGAACGTGGTTTTTATTTTATGGGGAATCTTATTGTTAATATAGTGGAATTTTTATGATTTGGTTATAATGCAAAATTGAAATTCCTGGTTGTTTGTGTATTGTATGGGAGAGAGACATAAATATTTTATGACTATTGGTGTTTGTTTGTTGGGAAAAGGGCGGACTGTGCTAAAAAGGTGGTCGCTTATTGCATACGGGACTGAGGAAGATGCCAACTCGAGCTCAGTGGCTAAAAAAGAAATTTCCGCTTCTCAGAGCAAACCATTAAAAGTCGATGTTACCAATTTGTACCCCAATTTCCCTCCCTTGAAATCCAACTCCTCGGGTCAGGGCAGTAATGGTAATGATGAGAAAGTAGGGAGCAGCGCCGACGTTTTAAATGGTAATGGGAATGCAAAAGCGGAGACGGGCAACAGTAATTCAGACGAAGTTGGAGTGACGACCATTGTTCGCAAGCCGTACAGACAAAGGCAGTTTAAAGGCAAGTTTCTGTCCAAGAAGCAAAAACTTGCTACTTCAGCAGTTGCATCACAAAGTTCAACTTCAAGACCTCCTCTCCCCGTTAATGGTCATTTAGACTCGGACGACGATGAATTTCGACAGTTTTTGCAAAAAAAGTTTGGCCTAACCCAGAGTCAAAGTTTTTCTACAGTAAACGGAACAATTTCAATTGTAGCAGCTACGAAGAATAATAGTTTTAGTAATAATAAGGAGAGTGAGAGCAGTTCGGCCTCGGACTCGATTAGCAGCCCTGGCGATGGCCCGCCGTCTTCCTCCGTGCGTCCTGACTCTTTGCCTTCCAATGCCAACAACCCAATGGGCAAAGACGACTCCCTCCCATCACCTCCAAACAATAACTTCCCTCCCAATTACAACAGCACTCCTGGCAAAAGTTCTTTGGTGGAGGGTCCTCCAGTCACGTCTTGGGAAACTACTACTGTCGCCACTGTCAATCATACTCAGAGTTCTCAAGGTTCATCATCTTTCTTCCCCTCTCTCGCTCTCTCTCTCTTTTCTCTTTTCCTATACTTTGTACTGTTTGTACACTTTTGCTCGAGTAGTAGTGTCGGTCGACCTGTAGTCCTCCTAGACTTCCTCTCTATGCAATGCTACAGCAAACACTATTAGCTTTGCTATACTTCGCTTCACTCAACTTTATATAATTGATGTAATCATCTTGCTTATACTTTATAGCATGGAATTTACTCACGACAGGACTAAATCCTTTTTCTCTCTTTTTCACACTTTTCCTATACTTACTAGTTCTATCTAGTAAAGGATTATAGTAGTGGCAAGAACGCTGTACCGACACCAGTAGCTTTCATTTTGCTAAAAACCTCAATCCTAGTCTGCGCTATATTGCTTATAATTAATTCAAAATATGTACTGATTAGCTCTTTTAGCCTCCCACCAACTATTCTGTCTTGTTGCACTGGATGTTTAACTGCAGTCCTGCATCCGTTTGTAGTAAGCGTAGCATGAAGTGATAATAATAGGTTTTGAAACAAAACAGTAGTACCTATAAGTCCTATATCTATACATAGAGAGTATACTACACGAAAAACGTTTAGAAAAATATTAATCACTTGGTTAAACTGCCTTACTAGTGTATTTTATGATTCTAGTCCATTCGGACACATTATTTCTGCAAATCACACGCTCAGCTATGTGGAAATCTATAATCCAATGATAGTCTTTTGTGTATGAATGCATGTGTTGATGTGTAGGACAGAATTCTAATAATAGCTACCCGAATATTTATACTACTTAATATCTAATAAAAATGACAATTGCATGTTTGAGTATTTGGCTTACCTATGTATGTAAATGATATAAGATCTTAGTCATAGTATTTGTATTGTAAATGGTAAAAAAGTAGTAGCTGCAGTAATTATTTACTATGGTTGTATTGAAATTGAGAATTTAAATATTGAAGTGTCGTTTTTAGGGAAGCTGCAGACTTGGGCGTTGGTGGCACATGGAATCACGGCTGACCCAAACGGAGAGGACGGCGGCAGCGGCATTGGCGGCGGAGACAAGAGGGTAGGAACCGCCGTGGACACCGCCGTAGCTGGCAGTGACCCTTCTGCTGCCGTCGAGTTTGATGGGAGTGAAAACACAATCGTAATGCCTTCTCACGTACACAGTCCACCGCTAGCCTCAAACGCAGAAGTGGCAGATTCCTCGGTGTCAATCGCCACATCCGTGGCGTCCTCACCGTCGTCCTCAAACTGTGCCAAGGTGTCCGCCAACGGACAGTGTTTAGGTTGGTGCCTTTTCCTTCTGTTCTCTATGTACTTTATTTCAGAGCATCTGTCTGCTCTTGTTACCACCTGTGTCTACTTCATCACCAGCACGAATACAAAAGAATTGAAAACATCCCACAAACATCAATTGGCCACTGCCGCCTCCGTTTGTACGTTGAGAGCGAAGGGGGCCGAGAAGAAATGCGTCACGACGGCGTCTCCGTCTCCACTGCCGACTTGTTCGGCAGCGGGAGGAATTTGTAGATGTAACGGGAGTAGTAGTACTGTAGTAGTAAATAGTGAAATTCGTCGCAGCTCCAGTGAAAGTAGTCATTTAAGAACACTTAGTAAAAATTGGTCCAATCCGAGCCAATGTTCAGGAGAAAGTAGGACAAGCAGGAGAAGCAGTTTCAATTCGAAATCTATCAAACTTAAATATCAAATAACAGAGTATTCGCCAACGGATGTCTCATTGTTGTCGTAATCGATTCAAGTTGCTTGACAGAGAGCTTGAGATTTTTTTAGGAGATTCAAATTCAATTGAAGTAAAAAAAAGTAATATTATAGCTCGACTACTACCTATAAATAAAAGGAAGGATAAATGGAAGGCAATTTCCTATCATCAAGTGATACTTTTATGAGAAAAAGCTGTGAATGGCTTTGCAAATACTATGCTAACTGGAAAGGGTTTTAATATTCTCTATACGTATTTAAATTAGCTCGTGTATGTATTTCTGTATTTCTGCCAGGTTATTTCTTTTCAAAACGTTTCTATTTCTACTACTACATAAATAGATAGGGCTACAAATACACGTAACTTAACAATTATTATTAACTACTTTTAGCTATAAACTTATCTCGCATTTACTATATAGTTGTACTGTTCGTGTACCTACCGTCTCTTGTCGTGTAGCTTTTACTATTATTATCGTTGCTCTTGTAAGATAAGAGATAGTTGTTGGATTTCGCATAACGCTGCTGACTTACTACCATATTTAAATTTATCAGAGTACAATCAACTCTTGGTAAATGCTGATTGTGATTTGTGATCCATTTTTAATTTTGATAGTGAAAAGTTGCATTGATGTGTATAATAAGTAATTTTCTTATAGTATTAATAACTCTTAATATGTACGCTCATTTATTTGGAACTCCCTTTTAGACATCGTTCATTCGTGTAAAATATATCCAGTCGTATATAAATTATATCGTATTTTCTTATAGTATTAATAACTCTTAATATGTACGCTCATTTATTTGGAACTCCCTTTTAGACATCGTTCATTCGTGTAAAATATATCCAGTCGTGTATAAATTATATCGTATATTATGTATGTACGTACTGTCTTGTACCACATCACACACCTGTGTGTTTAAACAGAATAGATAGAACTACATAATATAAATAGATAAGAATTAAATGAGAAGCAACAATATTACTACTTGCTACGTACAGCCGATAATTACCCTACTTGTCAGGTATGGTATCGTTGTATAAAAATCCTCTACTTAAGTACTTAAATCTGAAATTGTGAATATTAATAACTATAATAATACATATAAATATATTATGGGTATATCGGACTAAATATTATATATAATTACATACGACTAAAGAAAGATCATTATTACTCCAAGAAAGGGTTAAAATTATAGTGTACAAAGTACTTGGTATGTAAAATATTTATTACTGGGTAACGGAAATCGTTTAAAAGCATAATGTAAATTACATAGTCATAGTGTGCTTTTTATGGTAAAACCTACAAAAATTATTATGAATGCCAACAGGATTTCTCTTTCAATTTTACTATGTAAAAGAAGCATAACGAAAAATGCGTTATTTACAGAGTGGAGGGATACATGTATTCATTTGGGAAAACTATTTATTACTATGCAATCATTTTATACGCTGTAGGTTCCTCAAGTTCTTCCCTGTCAATGATATATGTTACCCATTGAAGACGTATTTAGTACTGTAAAATTCGTCGAAACTAGAACAATCACTAAAAAATGAACTCATTGATTTAAATCGTATATACTGCCCCATACAATCGTAAAGGTGGCCAAAGACGAAAATTATTGCAAATGAAAGTAAAAAAGGCTGAACAGAGTGATTTCCCCATCTAGGGTTATAACATGTAGTTGTTGATTTGTTTTAATTTACCTAATCTAATTTGCCTTTTCATATATTCATATTTGTTTGTTAGTATTGTATGGAATCGTATGCTTTCTCATGCTTAGGAAAACCATGTTACTTCTTAGATAGTCCAATAACTTGTAGTTGTGATTTTAAAGCATTTTTAGGAAAACTTTGTGTACATTGAGGGTACATAAACGAATGCATTTCTATTTATAGTAGTTTCCTTAGGCGCTAGTTTTCTATAAGCAGCAGTAATTTTTAGGTGATGGCTATATGTGCAGTCTCTGTTCTTACTCTTAAGCAGTAATAAATTAAACTGGTGATTGAGCAGCCATTTAAATTGCAATGAATATAAATTACCTTTACATGAAACGGGTATCAACAAAGTATTTAATATTTTATGTTTATCAAGGGCACCGGAAAGATATGATCTGTTGTAGCTGTAAGGGAAATAGTCTATAGTTGGTCCAACTAGAAAACTATCACATTTTTCTTATCAGTAATCCAAGAAATTGAAATCATGATATTATTTAACGTTACTTTTATTTATTTAGAGCATTTAAAACTGTATTACCTACTGAATAATTTCATTAGTTCATTTAACTAAATACTAGTCTTCACTTTGCATTATTACAGCCGTGTAATTTCCTACTATTTAGGTACCTATGTATGTATTCTACATCACCTTCTCAGAGTTAGGGCATTTTAAATATAAATCAACCAAATAATAGTTTTTACTGGTAACTGGATTTTAAAATTAATTTTACTCTGCGAATTTAATCTTTTAGACAAGAAAAATAGATGATCATTATCATTTAGAATTCAGAATGTACCTACAAATATCGCCTAATTAAAAGTTTTGATGGTAATGGTAATGATTGCATGGTATAAAAAAGCATTTATATGCACTTTTTGGTAGTTAAAACTTATTTTAATGTAAATAAACTACTTTAACTATTAAAATCTAGTAGTAAGTATAATGGATAAAAAGATTATTATTATTATAGCTATGAAAAGGCAGTAAAGAATTCCTTGCGTTGCAGCCTAATTAAATTACTTTACTTGAACGAAATATAATTTCAACCTGCAAAATCAGATCTGATAGCTAAATTACTAACGTCAGCCTAATTAATTAGACTTTACTTGAACGAAATATAATTTCAACCTGCAAAATCAGATCTGATAGCTAAATTACTAACGAACTGACAGACGTTTTTTGTAAACTGTACCAAATGCAATTGGGGCGTAAAGTAGAATGGAATCGTAGAAAATCATTTATGAAATCCTTTGGGATTTAGGATATTTAGACAGTAGACGGAAATGTATTATTGCAGCTAAAGGTTGGCAACCAAACAATGTAATAGGTAATGGTTAATACTCGTGTATCGGTGAATGAAAGAATGCTACTTAATATAGATATAATATGTTATATAGGTGTAAAGAAATTGTAATAATATTAGAAGATGTATCGATAAAAGGAAATCGAAGATAAAATGTCGTAAATGTAATGTGGCTGATGTGGTGTATGTGTTTATAAAATTATGATGCTGGATCTGGTCTGATTGTCTTATGGATAATTTCGTACTTACTACATTACAGTTCTGATTTGATCTGAAAAGTGTACTCTGTGTATTATGGTAACAACATATCTTGTCATAACGTAAATATAATAACCCTTACGAACAAAGAAGCCCCAAAATGCAAAATTACCATTTCTTTTTAATTAAATGTCTAATTACGGATAGAGTGGTAATTTCTGTGTAACGACCTACAAAAAGTGACAAAGATAAAAAATGTATGTAGTGGTGGATATAATAATATTATAATGTGTGTAAACTCTAAAGTATAATAACTTGAGTATGTAGGTAATACAAAAAGGATAAAGTTGTATCGTAATCTGTAATAATTAATTAATAATCAGTACACATAAATAAGTATTCAAGTATTCGCTAACGAAGAAAACTCTGATAAGAATGAACTAAAAATTTAAATCTATGAAACGTACCGTACAAGCAGACACATTACGAAATTACGAATGATTAAACTATTCCTAATCAAAATAATAATTACTTTTCTTAACTTGTGTCCATTGTGTCCTTTCTTTTTGAATTAGTTTCTAGCGGGGGTGAGGGTGTGGGTGTATTGTATTGTTTGTAGAAGTACTTACCTCTATACCAGTTGTTGTCACAAGTAAAAGTACATATCGGCATACTATGTAGTAATTAGTAAATTACAATACAAAGTAGTAGCAAGCATTGATTGATATACTGAATTACGATTGAATCATGAATTATTCTATTTGGGTGAAAGTATTGCATTTGAAAGGATTTTTAGGGCAATGTACGTAAATTGGGTTGAGAGAAAGCAAAAGGGCTTTATTAGATGTCTGTTTGTGTCCAACTCGATCCTTGACATCACTTGTTGACTCTGCCATGTCATGTTATGACACCCAAGTCCAGTCCCATCGAAATTCCATCAAATCGTTCGTTCGTTTGCTACCGTTACCTCATCCGCACTCTTCGATACTAAAAATATCCTGTTGAATTTGGGGAAGTTGGCCACGCCGTCTTTTTTATTGGTGAGTGGATCCGAGGCTTCTTTCCTCCATAAACTCTCCAATCTGCTTTCACTTGATTTCGCCACTTTCCCTTTGTGCTTCATTCAACATGGGTTGCTAGTGAAAGGTTTGATAGCAGTTGCACGCATTTTAAAATCCACTTGGTCTACTTACTTGCAGATTCCTCTTTGAATCAACCTTCCCCATTTAAGAGTGCATGATAGCTTTGAATGTTTGTATTTGAAAATCTATGTAGAAAACGTATTGACTGTGGTGACTTTTAGGATACTAAGTAATTAATTGACGTAAAAATTACTAACACTAGGTGTAGATTCAAGGCTGGTGTAGATTAATATGATTTGGTAGCTGTATTTGTATTTCGGTGTCCTAAATAACTCCTGACCCTTGAAACCTCCTTTCCAGTAATGTATAATTATGTATCTTCCAAGTTATACCCAATGATTTGCTGTTTTCAAATGATATCTCAATCATTCTTGCTCTTATGATTTGAAGACCAGATTTATAGTCTTTTATTGATGTAGCTCTGGATTGTATGGCACATTCTGATACAGTTCCAAAGAGAAAGTTCTGATTTAATAGTGATATGATATGATGCTATGATCGTGTAAAAATAACTGATAAATTAGTAAAGACTGTTTCATTTTGATATCAATGTTAATTTGCGTATAAAAATGATGATTAATAGGATCGTTTTAATTTTTGTAGAATGCACCGCCTCCATGGCTCTTCTTCACGGACAATGTTTCTCCAGTTGCCCTGATAACTTTTTCCGTCGCAGCCGAAATTTAGCCACGGCCTATGTTTCAGTGGGATCGACTCGGACGACGACAAGTTACACGAATTGGGTTTGTCTGCCTTGCCACTACACCTGCCGAACTTGTTCTGGATCGAATGACTACGAATGTCTCTCCTGCCACAGTGATTCCAGTTTGCACAAATTTAGGAACGAGGATCAAGGAGCCCACTGCTACCCGGTTGTACTTTTAGACCAAGTGGATACGTATGCATTTTGGTATAAATCGCTAGTCGTCACGGTGCTCATTAATGTAGTGATAGTGGTCACTCTGGGCTCATATATTTGTTGTCAGAACAAGCACACCGGTAGGCTAGCAATGTCTTCAGACAGACAAAGTGGCAATTGGTACAAGCAGGGACGCCAGCCGTACCATCGAATCGCCAGAGACGATGAAAATGAGAAAGACAATGAGCACCATGATGAGGACGATTTATCAGTTGGAATCGATTACGATTCCGATGAGCAGACCGAGTACTCTAGTGATAGGGCAAGAGTTATGTACTCGGCTAGCCAACAGACTAGGAATCAAAAACATTCGGATAACATTTCTTTAGAAGGAGTAGCGGACTCTTTTAGAAACGGTCATGGCCAAACTGTACATTCTAAACGAGTGCCATTAGTAAACGTCGTACCCGTACACCTAGACGAAATTATTAACACTGAGAATAATGAGCAAGTGTCAAACAAATAAATTCTTGCGTATACTATTAAAGCACTCTTTTCTCTTTTGATATGATCCAATTCGTAAGGACAAGGAAGGGACCAATTTGAAATCCATTTACCCGTTTGTCTCCAAAAAGTATTTTAAAGTATTGATTGAGTGAAAGCAATATTTTACAGTTTTTACAGCTCGTTTCACATGTAAGAAGTAAATTGTTAGGCATATAAGACTTTATATGAAATGTTGATATGACCGACCTGATTTTTTTGTGCAGTATACTTTTTATGAAAAGATCAGGACATTAATATGATTCCAATAATAATGCTAGTACTGTATTATACGTATGATAGAATGTTTAAAAGACTTGTCTACCTAAAGAGGTGTATTTCAAGTGGAAATGACTCAATTAACTTGGTATTTCAGTGAATAGCTAGTGTGTTACCTAATTATACGGTACTGTACTGAAAATTTTAAGTGCGCAACCCTTTTTTCCACTTCTCCCTTCTTACGAGATATTGTGATATACTTTTAGCGTCCGTCACCGTCGCGAGACGTGATAGTATTTTAAGAATGAGTGCAAATTGTCTGTAGATTCTTTATAAGACATGTTTCTTATTTTGATATTTTCGAGGATCTGCAACTATGTGTTTTATCTCTGTAGATTCTACGAAGATTCGTCTTCAGTAATTTCTAAAACTCGTGTGATGCGAATGACTATTAATAATCATGGAAATTCTTCTACCGTCCTGTATCGGTAACTGTTAAGGAAAAACCGTGCCACTCACAAATAATCGGATGATAATCCCCAAGATGAAATAACTCAGTATGATCATTGCGATCAGCCAAAATATTTCCACCTTTCTATCACTTTTAAAAAGTATAAAAAAGACAATTTTCGAGAAGATTATATCTTTCATATAATTATTATTCCGTACGTAAAGCGCCGTCCAATCACTCAATAATTGTTCAGTTATTCTGTACCTGTCACATATAATGTATTATTGCATAGTACTTACTATTATTTCTTACATTATTGTAGGGTTTTAATATTAAATGGAATATTCCAGCATGGAATAGTCACAACACAATACAATCCTAACAAAGTTTATCAGTTTTATTACATGTAGGTATAGGTGCACAATTAAAGTACTTCTTCGTTCAACGCTGTTTTGGACAGAGAATTTCTCTTGGTCTTTCCAAGTTGCCCGAGTAAGCACAAATAATGCAAGTTTTACCTTACACAACAGATTTTCATGTAAAATGTAAATCAAAAATCACTTATTTTATAACTGAAAATTACATTACATACTACGTACTTATATAAAGTAGAATAGAAACACTGGCAAAGATTTGCATTATTAGTCTACTGAGTCTACTCTTCACTGGTAATCAATTAATTTTAAAAACACATCAGAAACCTATGAACAGGTGGAGGTATAAACAAACGGTGGTTGGGAATTAAGGGAATATTATTTATTTACTACAAAAATTTACATAAATGAAAATGAGATAGATTTAAACTGGACTTTTTTCCTGTCATATTATTGTGGCGTATACCCAAATTGATTACATATTGTTAGATTGGTGAAACATGGTCTCTTAATGGATAATCATTATTTTACAATGAAAAAGCACACAGTGTATACACCATTTAAAATTACTTAGCTAATAAGTGTATTATTCCAAGAGATTTTCTTTAATCCAGCAGATTCTATCAATAAGTATTACTAAAAGGTAAGTAACATTACTTGATTACGTTCGTATTCCAGTAAAAAGCATAATATTTGCATATTATAATACAATAATTAATTATTTTTTGTTATGTATAGTCTAACTTAAATGAATAATCAAAGCCAAATCAAAATATTAACATATAATAAATGAAATACAATTCTAATTAAATCTTTTGATCAAAGCGTCTTGTTGTTCCAAGTCAATTATCACCTTCTTTCGCATATAGAAAATTGGGCAATCTCGGCTGCAATACAGATAATAGAATATCATTGAAATATTATGTTTGACTTATTTTTAGTGGTTTATTTTGATGTTCTAAATGGATGGTGCTTGATATTATATAATATCTACCTTGTGCAAAGAATATCTTCATGAAGTGAACCCTGACATCTTTGACACTGCGTCCACAACCGATTGAATTTAGTTTCCAGTGAAGACAGCGCGTTGACTTCCTTGATATAAATTTCGGTTTGTTTGGCAACGCAGTAGGGGCACAGCGCATCATTTTCATTTTTCAGTACACTACGACATCCAATGCAGGTGGCCTTTTTCTTCGTAAATCCAGCCAGGGCACCTACTTTAGAAGTAACGAGAACTTTCGTCCGAGTATGATCACCACCTGCAAGGATAATTATTGAAGTTAATGTTGCTAATAATTATCATTTTTAATGCATTTTATTTAAGCAGTAAATAATAGAGAAATCTTACGCAAAAGAACTGATTCAGTCTTCTCTCCAAGAATAGGCTCAAATATACGAGTCAAGGGCTTGCTTAATTGATTTTCCAAATAATGAAGGGCATCAATGGGAATATTGTTTTCCAACACGTAAATAGGATCTTCTGCTTTGAGGTAGGCAGGTGTACCCTTAGACGCGGCAATAATAACGTATGGAACTCGATCCCCTAATTTAGGTGCAGTTCCAGCGTCTCTTTTCTTCATTTTGTTGGCTAACTCTACATGAGCTTGTTTATTCGCGTACTCTTTCTCTGTTTTAGTCAATTCTTTTGTAATTACCAGTTGAGATATGTCCATTTTATTCCGTAGTAGATCTGAGATAACGCTTTTTGCAAAATCGATAGCTCCGTGTGGATCCCTAAATGAATGACAAAATAAATAAAAACATCCCATAAAAAATATCAAAAATAGTACAATTAAGAATGCTCAATAATTAATAAATGTAGTGTGTTTACCTATTTACTAATATCTTTTCAAGACAAGTATTCATCACAGTAGCCACCAAGGGGCAATTATCTCTTCGAACAGTTTCCAAACCTTTGCAATCCATTTTATCATGTACTTCCGGTTTAGTGAAATATAATCCAGCATATCTTTTCTTGTTTATCAGCAAGTAAGGAAAATAGACTTTTTCAAATTCCAATTTTATGGGAGACACGAATTTAGAGCTAACATATTCCGCAGCCTCCCGTCCAAGCTCCATTGCATCTGCAACAGTTGCAACTCCAAAACGAACCATGACCGAATCAGTGTCCCCGTAGATAACTTTAGCATCGTGTTTATAGCCGTTCTCGATGAGATACTTCTTCTCCACTTCATTTTTGGTTTGCTCAATCATAGTACGCCCAAACGCTGTGACACTTTGGCTAATTTCTAAGCACGGAAGTTTTCCAACTTGAGCTCCAGTGAAACCATACACAGAGTTAGCGCTAATTTTTAATGCAAGCTGTCTGCCATCCAACACTTTCCTTTTGAACGGGTCTGTCTCGTTTTTCAAGTCTTGCTTTGCTTTCTTTCGCGCCCCAAGAAGATCCTCGAGAATCTCCGGGAGGATACCTTTACGTACACTAGCCTTGACGAAGTAATTGTTGGAGGGAGTTCGAATAAATTCATCAGGTTTCATGCCGCTTAATTGATTAGGCTTTAGCAGAGTTGTATAGCATAAATTATGGGCCATCATTATACTGGGATACAGAGATGTGAAATCCAGAGTGGCAATAGGCACATCATAATATCCTCTTAATGGTTCTATAACGGTAGCACCCTCAAACTGATCGTCACTGCCCGACCCTTGATATGTCGGCATTATGTAGTCATGATGTTTGGCCTACGATTTAGATAACAAATTGATTATTAAAATTGTTTATATAGTATTCTTTAACATTAACTCAGAGCAAAGTTAAATAATAAAGACAATATTTATTAACCTTGCGAAGAAGCTGAGAAACAACTTTAATTTGCTGTCCTCGTGTCAGAAGATATGGGAGAGGAACTCCTGTTACACGAGCCATCTCCATATAATTAATGATACACATAAGTTTCTCCAGCAATCGGAGGGGTAGTAACGCATCTTTTAGGCAATAGACTGCAAGACGTCTTCTGGTTTGGTCGTTTCCATTTTGTAAGTCTGTAATAATGGAATGATGAACATCTTCCTTCTGTTCGCCCAAGAAGTGGAAACTGACAGAGTTTAATGTATAAGACCGAAGTTTGTAATCTCGGACAAGAACAAGAAGTAAGTCAAAAATGACACGTCCTTCGATGTTAATGGACTTGTTTTCTCGTCGTCCCATCTGCTTACTTTGTAGTACCACGTCCTTCACTACTGATTTGATATTTTTAACACGCCCCAAAAAGCTAAATCATAATAAAATATTATATTTTATAACTTGCCAAAATGCGTTCCTTTGATTGAAACAAGAAAATCGGTTACTTACTGAAAATTAGTGGCATTTAAATGAGTTGCCCGATTCAAAAGATACCATAGATCAAAGTTTTGTATATTGTATCCCGTTAGAATGTCTGGATCCACTTTTCTGACAAAATCTCCCCACGCTTGTAGTAACTCGGTTTCGTTGTTGTAACTGAGCACTTGAGCTTCCATTATAGGGGCACACGTTTTCAAAGTAAATATCGTGCGAATGAAAGGTTCTGTAAGGTGGCAAAATTAGTTATTTGTTATTCGAAATAAATTATATTCATAATAATATTGTTACATGGGACTTCCAAAATATAATCATATCATTGCAAAACCTGGGCAGTCAACTCACCTGTATCGCCTTGACATATCACCATATTTGCAATTTGAATAACAGGGTCTTTGTCGGGTTCTGGAAAGACACCTTTACGGCCAGCGCATTCAATGTCAAAGGAAAGAATCCGAAATGGGGCCACCTTGGCCCATTCTCCCTCAGGAGCGTGAGATATCATGGAATCGAAAGCAATGTCCGCCTCAATTTGACATCTGGTGGAAAACTCCTTTGTCCCGGCTACAGTTATAAGTATAACATTATTAATGTAATTAATTATTAAGTGAAATTCATAGAATAAGTTCACTAGTCCACACAATTCATAAAATCATTTTTTTACGGTCAAAGTTAACTAAAGGGCATTAATGTGCGGCCAATACTTTTATGGGATGCTGCATGTCGCAAAGTATACTTCCCGGCTGGAAGTTCAATCCAGTTACAGCCAACAACATCTCGATCAACCATGAATCTTGTTTCGAAATCCATATTTGACTCAAAAGCCTGATAAGCGCAACTTCCTAGGCTAGGAAGTACAACTTCTCCTTTCTCGCAAAGACGTTTGGCTGGGGCAATCAATCTGTAAAATAATAATTTACACTACAAATGAATGTCTACAATAATATAAATAGGTACATTTGTTTCTATTTACTAAGAGCTTGGGTCTTACCGTGGAATGGCCAATGTAATTTTTGCAAAGGGTGTTTTTGTTTCCCCTCGGTAGCCATAAATATTTAATTTATATACCAACTGAACCATTAGTACAGGTTCTGTTATCTCCTCCCGGTTTGACCTCAAATCATTCATGATTGCTTTGTTTAGAGCAGTCTTGAACTCTCCACAATGGGATGCAGTGAATTTTTCAGGCAAGGAAACATAAAAATAAGGAGAAAATCCATGAACGTGACAGCAAACAGAATGACCTTGATCTGTTACGCCATACATCCTAAAAATTAAAATTGAGCATTGAATTGAAGGTTTAGGTTTTATGCCACAAATTGGTGTTTTTGATGGTTTGTATATGCTACTAACCTTATAACTGGAACCGGTCCCATTTTAGCACCTGGCATTCCAGGAATCGCTTTGCTAATATAATGGTCTACATCCAATTGTTGAAATGATAAAGCTGTAGTTTGAGGCTTAAAATTGGTGTCGACAGATGATCTCTCCCACTGAGCGTAAGTAATTGTTGTAGCAGCTTCATCTTCTTGGCAAATTCGAGCAAAAGGATCATCGTCGAATCCGTCACCATCACCGGTCATAAATGCAAGATCCATATCATCAACCTCCATCTCCTCATCCTCTGGCCCTGCTTCAGCGATCTTTGGCTTCTTATTCGCATTTGAAAAAGAAGAGTTTGCATTTGTCTTGTTCGCCCCGAATTTATTGCCATTCGATTTTCCAGCATTCCCATTGAAACCCGCTGGTTTCCGTTTATTCCAGTTCGACATTATGTATCTGTAATAATATAGCATAAGTTAATCGTTGATCGTAGCAAAACGAATGTCATTGATTTCATGAGAGTCATAGTATGGTCATACCTATAATATGACTTATCACTTTATCATTTATCTAAATCACAAAATCACAACTATGAACTATGAACTACAACTATTTACAACACAACAAAAATAAATATTATATTTATGTGCATAAAGTACTTAAAAATAACATAATGAATAATATCCAATACATAATAATAATATTAATTATACAATATAATATTGAATGTCTATTTACTTGTTATAATAATGAATAATTAACTTTGTCGATGTCAACCAAGAATACCGAATGTTCAGGTATCCAGAATTCCAGCTGACAGCTGACGAGGGACTGGGGGACTCTGATTATTTTAATTATTGATAAAGTCAAAAGTGAAAAGTACTGCTGGAAACGTCCAAAAGTAAAGTGCAAGCAAGCTAAAAAAGCTTCCAAGAACTAAAATTATGTCAACACAAGTTAAACACAAGTCACAAGTAACAGGCCACAGACGGACTTTTAAGATATCTTGTTCGCGCCAAAGCTAAAGGGGGAACGTATTCCTACAAAGACTTTCGTAACAAACAACAACACTCCGTTCCCATCTCACGTTTAGCAATTGTCGGAGTCTTGCAATACCCTCATGTATCATTATTATTGATTTCGGCTCATCGCGCATCGGATCGTATTCGTTCGTTCGTATAATTATATCCGTCGCGTGCGTCGGCACAGTGCAGTGCAGTGGTTGCTTAAGGGTTATTTATTATTGGGACCCTAAAATATTTTTTCACAATTTGTACCAAAAATGCCATTTTTTATTGCAAATCTGA
>JABASI010000053.1:0-66518 GCA_019776505.1 Tomocerus nigrus | reverse complement strand
TCCGAGCATTAACTAACAACAATGCAATGTTAAGAGGAGTAGGCAATAGGCCCGTCATGTGGCCTGTGCCCAGAGCCTTCACTTTGTAGTGATATAGGCGTACCTCATATAACACACACACACACACCCAGCCGTGAAAATATTGTAGTGGAGGGGAAAAATCTCTGTTTTCATCGGTGATAGTTATAAGCCGATCCATACCAGGGCGAGCAGATGCTTTAAGATGTGTTTTCGAGAAATAACAAATAATTTATTCTTTTGTGGTAATTTTGCAGTAAATTTACGTTACTTTTGTCAATAAACAAGTAAAAAATTAGTTTTTAGTCTTTGGACCCAATACGCCCGCAAAAAATAATAAATTTAGATTTTTCGGTCAAAATTTCGAATAGCATCTTAGTCGTATTTTCACCGGCGGCGGTGGTGTGAGCTATTGGCCGCTCCGGCGGATGCTCCGACATAATAATATTATCTTTCCCTATTTATTATACTCAGCACTGTGCTCGTATATTATACATACAAATAATAAGTGTGTCTAGAGGTACTTATAATATTCTTATTATAGTCTGTTGTGTGGGGCAAAGAAGTATTTACATGTTTATATAGTTAAAGCATAGGAGAGGATAGTTAGACATGTACCGTGTCGTTACGTGGGTATTTAAATAAATGGACTTTGAATAATGGCTTAACAATGACTGCATGATACAATCAAACTGTGAATGGAGAACGCAAGTTCGCACGCTCCCTGTTCTCAGTGAATTCTCAACAGTCCTCTCTTTCAAATCCAAGACTTTTCTTATTTTACTTCTCTTTATCATTTACTTACTTGCTTTTTATTTTATTATTATCAGTTGTTAGTCGCTTTTGCCGTGCTTTGCCTCCTATCTTGCACTAGATTAACGAAATATTACTCCGCTTATCTGCATATAAGGGGAAATGAGTGCACAATAGAGCCACTATTGACGAACTGAATCGCAGATAGCTAAACTACAACACGCAAAACATCTAATGGCTGTCAATAAATAATTATTATAGTCCGCAGTACCTAAACCACTTTCGCAAACCTGAATGCAATACACAAACGTACACCACCACTATGTACATATCCTATACTCTATATAAGCATCCAAGTCTAACAGGCATAATAATATTATTATTGCTAAGAATACTATGCAAAGTACGCCTCAAAAAAGAAGTAGCTAATAGTACGCCATAAACTATAAACCTATCTGTTTTATTTAGGATGGCAGTTAAACTTAAAGCTATTTGTTGTTAGTCACTATCTTTACACAAGTAATTTCTGCTCACGATGAGATATTATAATGCAACAGCTTATAGCTTAAAGCTTCAGATATATCTGACATGACATGTCCAAGATCGAAGCATTTCTATTCACCGAATAACAACTCACCGAAATCAACCCACCGATAGAAACCCACCGAAAACACTAACTCACCGAATCGACATCCCACCGAATACAACCCACCGAAAACAACTCGGTTAGGTTAATTTAGGTTAGGTTAGGTTAGGTTCAATTCGGTGAGTTGTGTTTTCGGTGAGTTGTGATTCTGTGAGTTGTGTTTTCGGTGAGTTGTATTCGGTGACTTGCCTTTCGGCGAGAAAATTTCGGTGATTTGACGTAGATCCGTCCAAGATACCTATGTCTATATCTGAAGAAGTCTTTCTTTAAGCTCCTATATTCATTATGTGCAAGTAGACGCCATAGAAAGATATTTCGCCTAAATGTAAAAATGCTCAACATAAAAATATTAAACATTTTGAAAATTTATCCAACGTACAATCTCTAAAGCCTATATTATTACACCTATGAATGAACTACATATTTATGTATGTGTTGGGGTGGGACGTGTGAATGTTGTAGTCTCGTTACTCTCGTTCCGTGATCCGTCTGATTAGGTGATCGTCACTGAATAGGACTAGGCTGGCTCCGTGATGCCGACTGGACTAGTCTGGTAGATGTATCGACTTTCAGTCCAGCTCAACGATCTAGATTACATTGATACTCATGATGAGTTCATAATGCAATATTATGAATAGTTATGAAATCTAAATCGTATATCGTATAATATATCGTAAATCGTAATGTGTAAAGTGCGACTAAACTTATTTGGTTTCATCATAAATTATTATTTTTATTAAAATGAGTTTTCATATGTCAGAGGTGTTACGTATATTGAACTTCAAGAATGAGTTACATTTGTTAAAGTATAAATTGCACTTGATAAGTAAAATTAATAATTAGTCATATAATGATAAGTATTAATGTAAGCGGATTTAGATATAAATGAGGAAAGTCAATAATTTTAGGACAATTGATAAATATCAAATTCGTAATTTGATAAATTCGTAATTTGATCAAATCCATGCAATTCATATTTATCATAATGACTTAAAATTTATTTTTCTGAATTTAATTTTTATCCGGATAACATAATTTTTTTTATTATGGTGACATGAATTGACGTGAAGTGTATTTGTCCAAATGGCACACCATACACACTCCATAATATTAATAACATACATCGCCCGCCACAAATGTAAATTATTAACATTGATGAATAGCTCAGAAAGGAAACAGTGTCAGCTTTCAAGCAATCGGAATTTTTGGTCCACAAATCTTGGAGTCTTAGAAAGAAAGTTCAATGTAATTATTTTATAGGATAAAAGTTTGCTTATGAATCCGTTCATTCCGCTAAAAATCTTGGATCATAGAAATTTCGGTTGTCGGATAACTTGTAGCAGTTATTTCTGTGAATTCCGAAGTACAAAATAAGGATGCTCAAATGTAATCGGTTGCATTAGAGCACATGCAGGTGGAGTACAGCAAGGGTGCTCTATAATAGCCGGTTACATTGGAGCAGGTGCAGGTGCTCCAATGTACCCCAGATGGTATCATATACTAATAATAAATAATGCATCATGGTCAAAGTCAGATATCCAATGTACTTAATAATTATATTATAATTGTAATTGTAACTGACTTCTAGCAAAATCATGTACATACATGTTTTTACTAATAACGCATATATAATATGGACATGTGAACTTTGAAGCTGCACACTTATTATTAGCAAAAAAGAATAGGTACAGGGTTGAAAGAAAGACAATATAAAATGTCAATGAAACTATTTCAGATACTGGCAGCGATAAAAATTTTAAAAAAAATATAAGTACCTAAGTTTACAATAATATAATGTTGAGAATAAAGCAGACGGCAATTATCATTACGAAGTATTTAAATGAAAACGAAGGAAGGTAAAAAAATGTACCTAAATATAAGTGTTTAAATGTAATGGCTGCACAGTTAACTGTACACATGGATATGTACTGTGAGTGAGATTGTAAGTATTTGTAGTAACGTCTGTATAATTCCTGACCACTATTAAAAGGAATGTCTTGGGAGTCTAGGTTAAACGACGAAGGTCTATAGAGTTATTTAATATTTAATTGACTTTATATCGAGTAGGTAATCCCTTTAAAACAAATACGAGTATTTCTAGTAAGTAATACTAGACGTAATGAGTGTGCCTAAGTAGGTACTAATAAATAGTTAATGTACCCATGGCTCTTTGATTATTATTTAGGGATATGGAGAGGAAGTCATAAAATTGTTGATTTCATTAACTGGGAATGCTTGGCGAGAAGTACCCATGAGCCATTTGCTCTAGCCCATTTTTACAGCCCATTAGATAATATGGAGCTCTAAACCCAACTTCACAATCACTGTGCTCAGCTATTGGCTATTGCAATATCTTTGATTGACACTAATGTCATGTTTATTCGTAATTAAAATAAAATATAGTACCATAATTACAATTAAATACGCCACACTACAAAACGTTAATGCCATGATTAACTGTTTTAACATACACTTTTTTAGAGGTGGCATAAACAGCACTACCCCTGTGCTGTACATCGTTTCCCAACGGGATACTCTGTCCTAAAAGAATTATTGCATGAAATTTGCAAGTTGACGGTAAACGTCAATACATTTGGACTTTTTAGGCACAAATGATACAAATGAGCATGCGCAATGAGTTTTTATTGCGTCATCAATTTTAGTTATAATGGTAACAGTATAAAAGTTACACTAGATATAATTATAAAATTGAGGAGAGGAAAAGTGACATTATCAATCATGTTTCTTACACCACCCACGTACAGATCTAAGTATATTATATTTAATGAAGACATAATATTTCTGTGCAGTATCTATTAAAATTTAACTACGTACATTATAACAAGGTCAATTAGCATTCATAGGTAAATCAGCATAATTCTCATCTACTTACACACTTATTTCTTACATATGTAAGTACATTAGAGTGAATGTAAAAAAGTGATTTGCCGGATAAGCTCGGGTTTTCTGTATACATTGAAATGGCTATAGCATCAGTAAACGTTATCTCCATCCTTATGTTCATTTTGCATTAATTTGTGAATATAGAAGATAATTGTTATGATAGATGAGAAAACTTCCAGCAATAAAATTTCTATAAGGTAATTCTAAACTGGCATCAAGTTACGTGTCAAGTTACCTATGCATTTCCTTTGGTTGAGCAAGAAATAACACCAACTCGAAGGGAAGTGCCACGGGTTTAAAATAGACAACCCTGGCATAAAATAGAGAGGTAAATAATTACCTACGAAGGAAAATAAGACGTATTTATAAATGGGGCGATAGTGAACATGTTTATGTACGGCCCTGACTTTAGAGCAAATTAACATAATGCTTATCGCATATAATTGCCCTGACGCACATTCACAAAGAAATATAATTCATTTTATTGTTATTTATTTGTATCGTTTCATTCTGTATTTTTCTGGCATGATTAATATGAAATAAATGCTGAATTGCCAGAAGCTCGTATAAGCAGATAAAATGATGCAATCCTATTTTGATGAGATTGGATGGAATAATTTCGAAAGAAGAAACGCAATTCTACTCTGATGAGAATTTATAGAAAATATGGTAAAGGTCAAGCTCAAAGCCACAATACAATGGTTAACAATATTCTAAATATCTACAATTAGTAAATATACTTACATCACTGTGTAATGCACACGGAATGCTATTTTCTAACAAATTAGTAGATGAATTAAATTCCATGTTTACAAACAATCAAACGATGAAGGCTTGTAGAATTTTTTTCATTTGGGAAGGGAAGAATTGCAAGAAAAGTCTACACAAATACTACATGTGTAAAATATCAGATAACTTTCAACAGTAATCTACGAGAGTACATGTGAACAATCTTGATAGTCTCAATAATTGGCTTGTAAACCATTTTTTTAGAATAATGTAGCCAACAATAATACGAAAAGGAACACACATGCAAATTGCGAAGCTGACCCAAGAAGATACTGAGTTATGCATGCAAACAAATTATGAAACTTTTAAAGGCTGCTGTTTTAAAGTGGTAACTAGTTTACTTTTATAATACCCAGCTATGTATACATTTTGGACTCATTCGACTGAATTTTGTATATATTTATCGAATAGAATGGATAATCAGAATAGATTTGGAATTCTAAAGCCAATATTACATAAATAGGATGTACTTATTCAGATGTAAAGACATTCAAGTCTCACTAATTGTTGCTGAATTATTGTCAGAAAATAGTCTACTGGAAATGAGCAAACAGGTAAATAAATAGAAGTCTTAAGCTCATGAAATTACCAAATATTCACCAAGTTAATCCCTTGACTCCAACATACAACAACGTGATTAGTCATAAAACGCCATTCTGTGACCAACTATGTAAATGACATAAATGTAGTCCGTCAACTTCGTTACTATGACCACGTATATGACATTGACGTATTTTAAAATGCATTATCTGGATAACAAATATATGTAGGTACCTATGTCATTGATGTCATGTAGTTGACAATTTTATGTCAATTCCGATTTTCCGATTCCCACTATCCAATTGACCAACTGATATAGTCGATTAGACTAGGTAATTACGGTTTCAGATGTTCTTGAATTATCCGAAAAATATGATTTTTTTATTATCTGCATCGCCACAAAATTACAAATTGAGAGAAAGAAAGTTATTAGAAACGTCACGAATTCATTAACAAATAATAAATAAAATATCTTCGTGTCATCAAATTCTTGTCAACCTATTTTTGACATCAATAACTTATTAATATGAGTTGGGACAGTCGGGCGTTTTGTGATTTTATTTGTATTATTTGAATTTGTGGAATTTCGAGAAAGTAAAATTATGACAGTTTTTTAAAATGTATATAAGAAACTAGAAAAGCTTTCTTATTTTTTACGAAGAATCTTTTTGTGATTGATAAATCTCTATAAATAAAAGGTAAAAATTAGACAGATTTCCATTTGCTATGATCGTATCATGAGGCACTTAAACTGCTGGCAGAAATATTTTGTCTATTTAGTCTCGCAAATAATTTCCTCTGGAAATTCATCCACCTTGAGCAGGTAACAATAATATTTGAATATCTACTATCACACTTCCTAATTTGGCGCATGGGTGAACAGAACCTGCAGAAAATTAACGTAGGAAACGGCTTGTTTACATAAGAAAGTAAATGTAAGCCTAGCTGAAATGCATAAGGATTGCAATATTATTTTCTCATCCTGTAGCTGTAAATGAGGAGTGCATGGAAGTGCACATTTAATAGTGTGGGTAAAATAATCAATGAAATGAAAATAGCCAAAGAATTTCAGGAGTACGGGACTAAAATGATTTTATGATTCACTTCCATGTAAACCAGACTAGTAGTTTAATAGTGATAAGTGAAGCAGGCGATTACGGCGAGGCTTGTCTACATGTTTATCTGCAGAAGAGTGTCGAGTCGAGCACAGCAGAGGCATGTTATGTCGTGTGTAACTCTAGCAATTTAAAAATGTTTCACTCATCGGAAGGGAAAACTCCGAATCTTCACAGGTGTGGGTAACTTTCCCAGATTGGATAGTGTGGGCACGAGCACGTCTGCTGCACTTCATTTCCACTGCACTCACTTATCTTTTTCTGTTAGGAAAAATGCTTAGTTAGCTTTAGTTTATTATATAATGCGTGGACTTTGTTAGGGTAGGTTCTAATATTATTACTTCATATAAATCTGGTCTGTCTGGTGTTTGTGATTCATGAATTGGTGTGATTCTTTCACAGGTCTCATTCATTACTTCACTTGCATGCCTACGGAATTGCAAACTGCTCTTGAACATATATCACATTGAATGGCTATGGCACTCATACTCAAATCTCAACTCGCTCTACTCTGCACTAATATTCCTACAATTATAATATTATTATCTCATTGTAATTTTGACAATTAAAATACGATCACATCTATACATGTGTGTGTATCCATAGTACAGTAAGCAATACTGATAATTGGTAATTTAATAAATAATTTACCTGCTGCCTAGTGACTAATTAACATCACGTAACGTTCAGATTTTGTATAAGCAAATATCCACAGTATTATTTTTAGACTTCAGACATTACAAAAAGAGATACAAAAAGTATAACTATAGGGAAATGTTGCAATTTGTACATGTCGCACTGTTACATTTCGTTACTTATTTCTAGTAAGTAGAAAATTATGTCTAGGGAAGACAAGGAGAGTAAATAATGCTAGGAAAAGTCTAGTTAAAAATCAGTGTGAACTGGCAGTGCTGTCCTGTGAAATATTAATGCTAAAGTGGATCGAGTGAGAAAATCCTTTCATAAAGTTTCAGTCGGTCACTAATACTGTCTTGTAGTCTTCTGCTTCCTAACATTAGTGAAATGAACAACGAAACTGATACACAGTACTTAAGAACACTGTCGAGCTAAAGTGGTTCCGTTGGCGTGTGTCTCTGTGAATGGGCACGTGCCGCAAACAACTTTTCTATATGGCCACCTTCATTGTCAAAGTTTAAAGGTAGCTCTAATTTTATGCTCATCGCACCTATCAAGCAGCAATAAGTGCCTTAGCCATAACAAGGGGCTAACAGGATAATAATATCCACCGTGTCGGCCTGTTAACTATTGCGTAAACAGATGAACATCTCTTTATCAGCCCCTATAAATCAAGAATGACTATAGATATTGACATTGGTATAGATATCCATTCGAACGTCAGTAATAGGCTCCTGGTTGCTAAATAGAACATCTCTACAGAAACATTCAGCCGTATAGCTCATAATATTTATAAATCCTGTTTCGCGACTAGAGAGCTAAGCATTTTGAACCAGGAAGTGGAATACAAGCTAGACATTTTATATTAATTCAACCAAAGAACTAAACCGTTGACCAAAACAGATTTGATTTGTCATGAGAATGTGGGCTTAGTGCAGGACAAATGAACTGGACGTGAAATATAGTAGGGTGAAGTCAGCAGAGGACACAAAGTCAATTAAAGGCCAAATGCAGATAATACATAGGTACACATACACGTATATTATGTAATACTCGAAATTCTTCCGTCGGTACGCACGATGAATTTCCTAACCAAAAGAAAATTTAATGATCTAAATCTCGTAGCAAGCTTTACAATTCATTCAAACGGAAATTGAGAGCACAACCTTATAGAAGAAGATCTACATAGACTTGGACCTTAATCAATTTAACTTTATGAATACATTCTCTGATTTATAGTAACATTATCCTTGACGGACGGCATTATGGCAATGTCTCTTTACAGAAAACATTCATCTACTACAATACCATGTTATTTTCATACTTATTAAAACTTCACATACACATACATAATAAAGATCGATAAGCATTCTAATGTGGGGGGACACTCTGTTCGCAAACACAATCCAATATATACCCAGAATTGTCTAAATTAAATAGACACTTTTTTTAGCCACTATCAGATTTTGTTTCATTTTAAACATTTTAACGGATTTAACTTAGTTAAAACTTGTTGGGTAAAAGTTTGAAGGAAGTGATATTCAAAGAGGGCAAATATTGTGCAAACCCGTGAGTGGTGTTAATACGAAGACGTCGTTGTAAGTAGCTATAGATATAAATAGTAGTAGGTATAGCTACATATCAAATCTCTGTGTGGGTACTTGTGATTTCCGTGTGGTTTTCTCAGATGTTTTTGACCTTAGCATTAGCCATTCGGTTTAGCCACACACATGCATGTGCATATAACTCGACATGACAGACAACTACTTACCATCATCCCAATTCACTGTGAGCTTTGCTTATGAGTTGTGACAAAGTACTTTTCTCGCCCAATTCTCTCTCACTCAATGCAGTCTAGCCTGCATCATTATGCATACCTAGTTTCAAATTTGGGTTATGCTCTACTGGCTACGCAGCTATTTAATGGCATCGCTGCACATAAAGAAGTACACACCGCATTCGCCTCCTGAACACTAAAACAAAATCATCTACAATCTATTAGCATACAGCTCAGACGAAAATTAATACCGAATTATCACTGCCAATTTCAACTCCTAATTTGCCTTCATTTGCAATTTTCATCCAAATTATTGACTAACAATAAGCTTAAAAAATTATTTAATTTCCATAGTTTTATTCTTGTCAAAGCAGTGAATGATTTTCAGGACAAGAACTTTTTGCCTGTGACATGTCAAGAACAAAATGATGCTGCGTATTATTAACGTTTGGGCGCCTTTTAAGTGATACTGTAGTCAGAGGTGGAGCAAAACTAATAAATAGCAAGGAATGAAATATCCCAAGACAAGTGCCTAGCTTTGTTTTAGTAGTAGAAATTAATTTTCCGAAGAAAAGGTAGGTAGTGCCTACTGCCTACCACGACGGCTGAGTTGAAATTTAAGAGTCACTATTAGGACATGTACACAGAGCGATGAATTACGAAGATTACTTGAGATTGTGTCTTCCGGAATAGATTAATGAGAATGAAAACAATGAAAATAACATTTTTGTAGTGAGAGAAGTCCTAAATTGGGTTTATCCTGAAGAACTCCCAAGAAATATTTAGAGGGTTCTGGCAAACTATTTATTTAGCTTTAAAATAGAAAACTCCACAAGGAAAAGACAAGGGAAAGGGTTACAATGAAAGATGTACAGTCTGGTTACTTTGTTTATCTTCGTAGCTATAGAAGCTGTCGTAATTTCTCAAAGTAGCAATAGCTGGGCACCTTTATATTTCCTAGTATGTTATTGAATTGATCTTTATAGAATTCGTAGTCTGCTGTAACAACAAAAGAGTGCAATGGTTTGAGATCATGCTTAGGACACAGTGGAGTCATTCACTGGGTTCCTTGGCTTAAGATTTCACGCTAAGCATGAGCATTAGTAGGAGTGATGAAACAGAATAGGGCCATACACAGAAAAAAGACAAAGAAATCAGCTTAGCACTCCTAACACTCAGCGGGACAGAAAAAATCCAATCAAATCCTGTGAAAACTTTAACAGCGTGGCTAGGCACAATAAAAGATTGGCACTATTGAATTAGTACACTACCTGCATTCAGCTCTGCACATAACACCACTTCTCTAAAACTATACCCTCAACTTTAAATTGCTCCTGCTCCTTAAGAGTATTAGCTGAGAGGAAGCAAAGGAAATTAAATGCTAACAAGACAATCCCTAAAAGTTGAAAAGTCCTTTCGAATGTATAGCTACATATAATACGCGTCCCTAAGATTTTCCAAAGAAATCTCTTGCTCAACTCCAAATACAGTTTGCTATGTTCAGTTCATCACGAACTCTCTGTTCAAATCACCCCGAATTTTTGGGTTCATTTCGTTTCAACAGAATGTTATACAACGTGAATTGATAATTGCTAACTGTTAGATCCTGTCACAAGCAAAAAATTCTTGTCCTGAAAATCATTTACTGCTTTTGCAGATGTTCCTGTATATATATCAGTTTTGTTTTTCATCTGCAATAAACGATCATATTATACGATACGTAAATCTTAGTCTCCATGGACCCCAATATTTACAAATTCTCCCAGAATGTTTGCTACTTTAGGCTGAGGCCTGAGCCGGAGGCCCACGACGACTTTTTTCGAAAGGGGCCTAGTGGAAATGTCTTGGATAAAATGGGTAACTCCTTGAATGGCATCTCTTCGGAATAAGTTCAGTCAGTTCTCGGTTGGTTGATGCAATGCAATGCAGTACTTCTGGTTGCCTGTATGGTTGTTTTGCGTGGTGACTTTGCTCGACGCTAGCTATCTACGTGATTCGATTTCATGTTATTATGTAAGGTAATGTGATCTAATGAGATGAGATTTGAACTTCCGGCCTTAACTGAACCATTCATCCCTGGCTTCACTTTTTCATTCATCCTTCCCTTTCCCAATTCAACTCATTCATTCAGAAAATATGTTTGCCATCGGATTCGAGTTGGAAGCATCATTTAGAGCAAATGTGAGAATGATACTTTCAAAGGATTATGTTATGTAGGTGCCTTGTCTGTCTTGAACCATTACAAGGCAAGGTTGTAGAAATAGTAATGTAATGAGTAATGACTACATAATTGCTTACCAATGTAATATATTTAATTTCTACAATGTTGCGTAATAAACTTTTGTTTGCAATTTTTTTTAAAAAAAATAGAGGACATACACACACTAATTTTACCCAGGTAGTTAGGGAGCTTATTTACAACTTTGATTTGATCGGAAATAAGAAATTACCTGGCAATTACTACAATTATTAGGGAAACAAGAGGGAAGGAAATATTTTTAATGCTTTTCTTTTTGAATAATATACACCCACACATACATGACCATACACATATCCACATAAGGAACCAAAGATATGATGTAAACTACAACAATTTGTGATGGCTTAAATCAACCCTTATGTAGTTAGAATAATATTACGTTGGCAATTATTAATAAGAGGACTGGATCCATCAGTTTTATTTTCAACCAAAACAATCATGAGACGGGACCATATTTTATTGGCAAACATTTCCTTTCCAAGAAGCACTTGTTCTGATTTGCTAATAGTAGAGGGCAACCTTTACTTGCTTATGGAATGCATATACACCCTTATTTATTTTGGAGATAGATGATGATGATTCAACATAGCACGGAAATATTATGTCAGTCTACCGTTTGGGTAGCTAAGTATGAAACCTAATTACATTACATTCATTATTACAGTAAATTAATAAGGTACTATACTTATTATGACAAAAGGTTGTCTCAACAGGGTATTCAAGTCAAATGGGTAGGTAATAATTTATTTAAAGTGACCATTGAATTTAATAATACGATAAAAATAGGATTACAAAATTATAAACTACAATATGATTTTTGCATGTACAGTGTGTAGCTCATTGAGTGCTAGACAGAGACAGGTATCCAATGTACGTTTTTAGATGTACTAGCTAGCTCATAATAATTTTATTGTGTATATGATAGTTCTTGTGTAGCTGGCATACATTGAAGCACAAAATAAATAGGCTAGGCTAGGAACCGTATCGCAGTATACCTATTAGCTAAGTTATCATCACTTATCTCAAGCTCCCTTCAACGACGAGGACAAAAACAAGAGCAAAGGAAGGACAATGCAAAATTAATGCAAATGTAGTAATTATAGAAATACTTGACTTGGTTTTGTTTTTTCTTTGATAGTAGTGTGGACAATTATGATTAGGACTAGCCAAGTGGAGGAAAGACAAAGCAAGAGCCTGTGCTTAGGTACCTACTTATAATAATATCTTTAGATACAACTTGATGCAAGTTACAACGCAACAGTAGTACTCCACAAAACCATACAATTCTTCGATTTTCTTCTGTGCTTCATTCATGTACGTATCTAGTTTAAAACAGACTTAAAGACAGACTCCTGATAGCAACTGCTGATGGATTGTTTTTATTGTCAGCAAGGAGGTTGATTTTGCGAAGGTGCCACATCGTAAATTCAATTTTAAAAGCCTACTTATGCAGCACACGAGCTTTTAAAACTCTCCATGGACGCTTTTAGTTTTAATTTATGTTTTAAATGTGTAGTATAAGTACGTCTTCTTATTCTTACTGTCTAAACAGCTTCCAAATCTAAAAAAACATAAATCGTAAAAGTTTCATTAAATTGTGAACCTTGGTATTATTTTTAGTTATCATCAACTGTATTGACGTACGTGAGTAGCATGTACATGAAAAAGTATTACAAAAAGATTATTTCCGTCGACTTTTAAATGTTTCCCTGTTTTAAAGGGAAGGCATGCATGCATATACCTATAGTGGTTATTAGAAATTAGGACCGAGGTTTTAATAGAGGCTTCATGTTACATTGAAATATTAACTGTGGACGCATTATACATGGTTACATGCATATAATATTGTGGTTGGATATTTAATACAAAGCTAAGGTAATGCAACCACGTAGTACATTACAATTCAATTTAATGGGATTTCTGTGCTGATGATGTACTAGGTGATGTGAGCAAAGTTAACTATTCAGGAGACTACACATACGTTCGCTAAAGTTATTTACTCTAGAATTGTATACAATTGAACTAACTAAGGCAAACGATAGAACAATAAGACCGGAAAGGTTAATTTTTCCGTAAGGAGCTTTCTGGCGTTGTTACAAATGCAGATAATAATGAATGTACATAGTAATGTAAGTGCTGTACATAGTTACACATGGACATTTGCTTCTTAACTGAGCTCGATTGTCGTATTTCTATATCACGGGCCTCTGGGCTCTCAACTATTTATTGTAGACAAGAAGAGTAGGCAGGTAAGGTGAGTTGCTAGAAGAGGGACATTATTTTATACAGGTTTGTGCATTGTAAGAGTAAGTAGTAGGAGTAGGAGTAGGTAGTTAGATTGCTTTAATAGCTCTAATGTGTGAGAACGAAGGGAATTAAGGCTTTCCCATTGCTGCACAACAGCAGATAGCTGAAATTGAAGAAGATACACTAAATAAGAATAATAATGCATTATGCCATTAGATAAAATATATATAACGAGTAGTTAGAAGGTAAGTAGATATATTTATGTTTATATACTTCCATTCCATTGTGCTCTGCTGTTTGATAACTATTTACACTCGTTCCTCTCATATTTCATATAACTACTTTAACAACCCATTGCAGCTCACAACTCACAACCGTTTGTATGGACTTCTATGGAAGATCTTAAGTTATATCGCAAACTATGTTACATAATATTATATGGAATAAGTATGAAAGAACTTTGCTCACGTTTGCTAAGCTCCATAATAGAGCTGAGCTACGTCTTAAACATTAGACTCTAAAACTCTAAACGTGGATTCACTATTTACTACTTACTTACTTGTATTATATTATTATACAGACAGATAAGTCGGGTGATGTAAATACATTGGGCAAATCTGGACTCCCTATAAAGTCACTTATAAAAGTTTGATGAGAGACGATATTTTATGCTGTGATAGCCAGAAGAGTGCTATAATATTATACAGTTCTCTATAGTGTGTAGTGTGTAGTATAGATAATAATAATATTGGAATAGAGACTCTGTTAGACAGAACAGGCAAGACAAGAAAACGCCACACTATAGAAATCTTCATATCAACTCAGTATATTTCATTATATTGTGCCATTTTTGACCCCATAGTGGAGTGTGGGAACTACTCGACCCGCCCGCATCATTACTTTCTGTATTCTTAAATCTAACTCTCGCGGCTTATTAAATAGCTTATGAATTATTTGTCTGCTTTTTTCATCATCTGGACAATCCTCAATTCACTAACCACTTCAAATGAATTATTATCATTACTGTCCTCAGATTATTTTCAAATGCTCTAATATTAAGGCAAGACAGAGATTACTGGCCAATTTCAATCCCTGCTTAAGTACACTTGTTTCGCTGACATTACATCAATTTATTCATGATAATTCAAATAGTATCAACATTTACATTTTTTCTGGCTAAAAGGCTATCGTGAAAAGATTATCATCTTATGTTTGAGAATTATTTTGATTGCAATCATCCATCATATTATTATAATCATTCTAATAAGTAAATGAACTTACATAGCTATGTAATTCGAGGGTAACACAATTTTTGTTTGGTCAACAACTAAATATAATTTATTTGCCCTATTTGTATAAAACATTAAGTGTACTCGCATCAATATTGTGAAATAGAATGCACTTTAACTCCATTGCAGCCGTTACGTAATATTTTAAGCATTAACTTAGTTTGGTTACTAATTGCTACTCATTAAAAGCTGACAAAAGTTATAACCTGTACTTACAAACTTATAAATGCTGTAAGAGCTATTAGGTCACGTCACTACAAACAAATAGATTAATAACAGTAAAAATTGCATAAGTACTTAAAGCTAAAGATGCAAGTATATATGTAGTTTATTAACCAATTTTCAAGCAATGTTTAAACAAAATATTGCAACCGTGCTTTCATACAATTCTAGGTGCCTACTAGGAATCATGGGAAATGAAGATAAATTGCTTTTATATCTCAAGTAAACAGATATATAAAATATAAATTATTTTCGAGTATCTAGAGTAGTTGGTAGTTATTGCCTATTTTAAATCTGTCTCTTAATTTGAAGTCAAATACATCAGTAGATATTTCTTTGGCTTCAGTTGGCATCTCATTCAGTTGCAATAATGCAATTTCACTTGAGAACTTTGAGAATAAACACCTGAATTCAATTTTTAAGTGACATTACGTGAAGTTACATGAATGTAAATGATGAAAATAACATGCCAAAGATATTTCACCGAGGCCACGGTGTAGGTTTTATTTTTTTGAATAAAATCGACCGATTGTACAATGAGATCTAGTGTAGTGTAGATGGTTCATAAGACGTTAAAATTAGGTGGGTACCCTTTAAATGTTCCCAATTAGTACTAAAGTAGGTACTACATAAATAGGTACTAATATACATACCAATACCTGCACATACTTTAGCAACTTTACAGGATTAGTTTAATTAATATTTCTTAACCAAATCAGATCAAATCAATAGGATTTATGCGGATGAGAGTAGAAACAACGCCATTCTGAATTAAAGTTTAAAAATGTTGCCCCAGTAATACAAATAAATGCGAGTAGAGAGCAAACGTTAATATTATTTTGGTAGGCAAAATTGAATACTGAAAATGCCGAGTTTATACTTAATGGATGTCAATATAATAAAATATAAGGTTGACGTTCATAGTGGAGTGTACGGTGTACGTGAGCTGTTTAGGAGCGAGTTGCATTGCAGGCAGTCAATTTGCCAAGGTGTTGAAGACACAGCCTCCTGGGCTCTGTGAAACATTGTTTGTCAAGACCAATGACGAGAAGAGATGCGCTTAGTCGCAGCATCCCTGAGTCGAGCCAGCCAGCCTTAGCCACCAACTCACCAACCATCCCAGACAAAGCTAACCACTAAAGATGTTCAAGTGCAAGTGCAATGTATCCAAAGGTTGTCGACGTGGTCCCTCCTCTCATCCAGCCAATAATCTCACTACTTTTACTTTATATACCATGACCAGTTCCTTCATTCTAGCTCTCTGCATTAAATCACTCTAACCATTAACCATACTTACCTACTATGCTACAGCACAGCTGTACAATAATACAATATTATGTATGTCTGTCATAAAGATTTACAATAAAAAATGAATTTGCTTTTTCATCTTGTTTCCATGATGGCATATTTATATAGATAGGTACACATGTAAGATCTGGTCGCATACTAAATGATAGATTTCTAACAATCAATACCTATATAAAATCCAAATAAATGTCAGGCACAATTTTTTTTAATTTAAATAGTTTAGTACTGTACCTTCCTTTTGCGACACCCTGGATTCTGATAAACAATAATGTTCATTGTCAACGAAAGATCTAAGATGCTATTTGTGATGAGTAATGAATATTCATAGAGTTTTGATGATGGACCACGAATTTATTTATTGTAAATATATTCGTTTTATATTCGTATTATATACTTTAAATATGTGTATAGAAATAGCTTGCTATTATTATATCTACAACTTAATTAAGACAATAAATTAATTAAACTAGCAAATAAAAAAGGAAAGGCTTTAAACTACTACATTGAGGAAACAAGATTCGTTCTCATTTGAAATGAAAGAGCGGATGATTTTTCAATAAGAATAAACGGATAATTGGAGTGTACACACCATTAATTAGCAAAAAAAAGTAGTTGCTTGTAAAAGTTGTCAATAATAATCGTGCTGCCTATGGTGGCATTTATTAAAATGTGGAGAAAAAAGACTGAGAGGCAAGGAGAACAATCGAATGTGAGGTGAGCAGAGTCATAATTTAGTTGAATGTTTCAAAGTTTAATGAGCATTATAAGATTACCATCAACTTGCCCAAGTTGCAATTTTTTACGGAAAGAAAGGATCATTAAGCAAAGTATTTGTGTTTATTAACTCCTCACATGCATTGTACAGGTACTTATTTTGCATAGACTGTTGACGTGCTATGGCTGGCTATTTAATGCCTATAGCTTTAGAAGTATGGTTGAAGCTTAGGTGTAATAAAGTTTATCACAATCTAATGGTGAGAGAGTAGGAATAATATTATTGCCTACTTTTCTATAGCTTGGCAAACAAAACAAACGTTGCATGCATGACAGTCTCTAGATTTCTGGCATTGCATTTGCCATAATAAAGTGCTCGTCTCTACAGACAGAAATGGCAAGAGGAGAGAGAGAGAGACAATGCAAAGGAGAGAGGAGTACTAGACGATGCACAAGAATAGTAAATAAATAAATAGGAGAGCTAATGGGCGAGGGAGTATGAGTAGAATGCTACAACACTCAATTGGCATTTATACAATCACAATTATTGCAATAATGCAATGAAATGTAATGGTAGGGGAATAATACAGAGCGAATGGCTCTTCAATCAAAAGAAAGTATGAGAACCAAAAAGAAAAGATTAAGTACCTAGCAGTAGAAGTCTTGTGCAGGTGACTTGGTTTGCTTGCTCACTTACAGCAACTCCACTCGCTTCCTTCATGTCTTCCTCCCATTTCCATTGCAGAGTTTCGCCTATAGCAGCAGCCTTCCTGTAAAAATTTCATTATTCCATATAAAATCTAAATAGACGTAATATTATTATAAGAATATAACTAGCTAAGATTGTGTTCCTTGTCTACTCGTGTTCTGTTTTCTTGGGGATTTATTGAGAGGCTCTCGTTTCTATGTGCAATGCAACTGCAAAAGCTTATTTCCGACGTCATTCTCACAATCGCACTTTTATCTCGTTGTCCAAAGCTCTCTATTAGCATTTTTACGTCAACTCTTTGCACAATTTATTACCTACAACGAGAGAAAGGCTTTAATTTTTTAAATCCTCTCCTATTGTTAACAATCGTTAACTTATAATACTGTCCATTTTATTTTCTATTAACTTGTACTTAAGTTCTGCCTTCGATAACCATTCTCGATTCTCCTCCGTACAACACTCATTTCTGTTTATGTGTGATGTCTATTAGCCATCCATTTAAGTATGTGTCTATACACGTCAGCTTAGTTGACTGCCTTCAGAAAAAATCAAATTAGCCAACGTCAACTAGCAACAAAATTGTAAGCTTTATAGTCCCTCCTAGTATTTATTTCGTAACCAGACAAGTTTTCCCATTTTTCCCCTTTTTCCACCTTTGTGACTTAAAGGAAAAACGCTTTGGCTCCTGTTATCAAGTCGTTAACAATACTCGTCTAAGCGTTTATTTCCTTTCATTAATTCTCCACGGAAAAAATCCACTCTGACAAACATTATCTTTGGCAAAAAATAACAAACCTCCATCGAACAATATATATTTAATTACCAAAGTACAATTTTTCTTATTTAAAATAAAAATGTAGCCAAGCATCAATATTATAAGTCTTCTTTAATACCTTGAACAGCATACATTTATTTCATTCAATTTACATAAATCACGATTAACCAAAATACTTACTAGTCATATTTTACGAATTTCTCCTCGTCAATTTTAATTCTAATTTATACAGATAGCTTGGTCATCTTAAAGTATTCAGTGCTTTGCATGTACAGAAATATATTTGTTTTGTAAATAGTTTCGGGTAAAATATTTAAAGCTGTAAGATTTTTCTAAAGGTTAAGGAATGACCACTTCTTGATTTGCTTCACCGTTCAGGCAGTTCCGTATTTGACTTACAAATGCAAGGGAGTTGTGTATTTTAATAATTTAGTACTGCGGTTTATGTAGTTCAGCCAAATTAAATTAGACTGTAATAGCGATTTACTTTTTCAGGAAACATTAAAGTCAAAAACAATCATATGAATATGTTTTGGTTTCGTCATGTCGAATGTATTTGCGAAGTTTTTATCGATACAATTTTGGGTGAATGTTACAACTCTAAAAATCGGGAAAAATTTGCCACTAATTGATATCAGTGTCTGAGCGGTTGATGAACATTATTTTCCCACGGAGTAAACTCACGTTCTTTCTTTTTATGGAGAAAAATAGAGCTATTATAATTTAAAGATCCTTCTATAGTAATGTTTTATATGCAATTACATGTACGTAGTAAATAGTATTTTTCGCTCTGATGCTCTCTGATATAAACTGTCATTTTTTGGAAGGTTTCTTATCATATAAATAATTATAAAGTTTTAAAGGTAAAGATTCAGTCATGTAATGATTAACTATTCCGCAACAAGTAACATTTTACAATTTGGAGTTAGTGTGTAGTGTAACCCTTTCGTGATTATAAATACTACTAGACCTCTAATTAAATGTGGCTATAGAGAATTTGGGTTCAGTGGCTTCCAAATTGAGATTACTACCGTTGATAAGGGTTCACAATAGTAAGGAGACGATTTACTATTCTTTGCTTTGCTCCATTTCGTGTCAGAATGCAGATTAAGTGTTGTGTGTGTACATTCGTATGCCATGTATGAGGCAATAGATAATTTTGCAAAACTTGATTTTAAAAGGTGTGCAGTCACCGTGTCCATGTCCGACAGTAGAACAGTCCACTCTTACTAACATAATTCTCAACTTCATTTCATTACTTTTTTTCTGAGTGCCTACATAGCTACGTCAGCATTGTACACGGGATAGGGTAGGAGACGTAGGACCGAGAGTGGTTAGTGAGACTCTCAAGTTCATGGTTAGTTTGAATTATTTATTTTTGGTGTGTCTCTATCTCCTTTCCTCGTATTTATAGTCATGTAGTCATGAAATCAAAAATCTTTAAAAGTCCGATAACAAGAAATGGTTAATTAGACGGAGTTTTAAAGGGTGTACTTGACTCGAATATTTTATCAGGTTCAGTGCATATTTATTTAGGGACTGGTCTTGGCATTTTCGTTGCCCTGCAAATTAAATTCAAGTCTTGTTGTGATTTTTTTTCTTTTTAGCGTTATCTACATGTAAGAGTGTCCGACTACGTCACAGATGAGTGACAACACCCAAGAACTGGGAGCTGAGTAAGTAAATAGTAGACAGTACCTAGAGGAAGAAGACACTAAATAACTTACTATCCAGAATGAAATCACAGCTACCTACTTGTTGTACCACATACACTTAACATTGTAATAATAATATGCGTCCAAACTCCAAACAAGTACATTGTGTAGAATGTAGAGTAAATAATATCTACATGTACCTACGTATACAAAGATATGATTGTGGTCTTTGGAGGTGCTTATTAAGAGTTGTTCTGCCTGTTGCAATAAAAATGTTTTCTTCATCTATAGGATATATGAATAATATTTTTATGTTGTGGGGGTGTATATCTGAAGAAATACGTAGAAATATAGCTGCTATAGTCCGTGAGTGTATTGAAGAGTATGAAGAGTAGCTCTTTAACACTTAGTAACACGTAAACATGAACTCGTACACAGTTCTTTCTTTTCTACCTTTCATATTATTTTCATCGTCAAGTGTATGGCATTAAGTGGCGTGTAGTATGGATGGGATGGGGCTAGTTATATTATTATAAGTATGCGATGTGACTATGATGTTATTTGATGCGGTGCGATGATATGATATTATGATGTGATATGAAACGATGATAGGAGCATTGCCGGAACCGTGGAACAGGTTGTTGCTGAATTTCGATGTGGGAACGTCGGGATGAGCCACTCTCACACTTGGCTTCGCTTTACAAGTTTTTAGGTATTCCATTTCAAGTCCTCTACTCTAATGTTATGTAATGGACTCACCTTCCTACGCACTCTAAGTATATCTACCAGCATGCTTAAAGCTTAGTATAGACAACCACCTCTATTTTCTCTCTGTTTACATATTATTCTTAGCAAAGTACAAATCTCTGTGTGCATGCCATGAGATCTGATCATGTAATACGTAGAATATCTGATATAGTGCGACCAACAGTCATTTGTTTTTTAAAAACACTCGCACATTTATTATATTTATCCTATTTACAGATTCCATAGATTACTTTCAAAGAGACACGTATTTTGATTTCCTTGACATTGTCAAGACACAAAATGTCCAATGGCTAGTGCAAATAAACTCCTACTCACGTATTTAAAAGGATGGACACTACACTATATACTTGTATTCAAAGTATTATATAGTCAATTGCAGCTATACGTATAGGAATTTTTTTACCTACACACTATGTAAATGTAATGCAATAAACTGTGTCTTTGCTTTATTTCCATGTAGCTACAGTAATGCACTGTAATCTTACATCACTTCACTTCCTTAGTTTTTTTCTGTTTCCAGCATTGCTTATGTAGTAGACCAGATAATCCTTTATGTGGACCAATAGCTCAACTGAGCTACATTGTTGTTTATAAAATTCAACACGTACTTCAGATCTATTTATAAGTACCTACATGTTTAAATAGCTACATGCAGTACTTACCTATATAAAGAAGAGACTAGTTCATCATTATTCCGATACAGGAGAAAAAATTGAGAAAAAAAATAGCTGCAGTTGCTCATTTTAATTGTCAGTGCATGTTAGTTACTTTTTCATAAAACCACCAGTATGTCCAACCAAAGTATCTAGTCAGTAAATACTTTTAATTACAGGCTACACTCTAACCTTTCTTTGATTTTCGTAAACAACTTACATCAGTAATGGCGTATTAAAAATGCAAACAATGATAACTTTGTAAATAACCATGCATATAATAGTAAGGAATTTTCCATTTAATGCATTCTCCTTATCTGTCAGTCAGAAAATAGATTCACATAATATTCACTGAATCTTACTCTAAGATAATGAACTATACGCCCATACGTAGTACAAATACTATCTTTATATCTTATGTGTATTATGTTGATGTCAAAACTGAACATGATGCACTGTATTCATAGCATCATGTGCTTTGCAAAATGCAATTCGATATATTACAAGTACTAATTATATAGTACAAGCTTGCAATAAAAATGGACGAATGTCTCATAGTCACTTCATAATAATATAATTATGACTACCTAGAAAGGTAGTCCATCGTCTATCTAACAATTATAATCTAACTGTAAAGCTTCGTTTTATTTTGAATAGTCTTTGGATTTAGTCTTTGAACGATCAATTCTCAAGGTGCCCCTTCGTATATTACATTACGATGCTTATAATAACACAGTTAGTTATAGTTATGAGGCAGATAGACACAAATAAAAGTTGTACTGATTGTCAGTATTTTATATGAAATATAATAAAAGAAATAATTGTAGGAGCGTGTGCATAATTTTACATAAATAATAGCTAGACGATAAGTCAACAAGTATCTAATTGTAAGTTATTGCAAGCAAGGTATCTATGATATGATGTATGGAGTGCATTTTAATAGAAAGATAAAGTTACGATGATACACCTATCTGTTTGTAGTTCTTAGCAGCTCCTGTTTGAACAAAGCAGTTTTAAAAGTGGGGATGGCTATGATTGACATATGAAGGAATGGTAGATGGGCACATAAGAAAACGGTATTCATATTATTTCGTAACTCTGCTGGCTACATCACAACGCAATAAAGGAAACCTAGAAATGATAAGTGTAAATGCAATTAGAATTGTAAAAATGTGACTATCATAAATAAAGTACACAATGACGATATAGTGACACTCTGACACTATGAATGCTTACCTTTAGCACTATCAAATACAATTGTTAGATTGATTACAGGTAATGCATACCTGAGCTCTCTGAGATAATTATTAGATAGAAGCTACGTGCACTGGTTAAAAAACGTTGCACGGCGATACGTCGCGTCCTCATAATGCGCAATAACAAAGTATTTGAATGATGCTTGATCCTCATTAAGCCGTCCGTCCTCCCGGCCCTGCTAAGAATTCTTATTTATAATATTATATTTATTTGCATACATTATTATGTCTAACTGAGAATAGGTAGAATCCTCTACATGTACAAACGCAATGACTGTAGTAGTGATATAATAATAATATTATTATGAGCTAACATATACTAGCATGGCATTCTCCAATGAAATGGCACGGCTAGATTATAAGTACTCGACTAGACTAAGTTCTAAGTTACCTACATTATAATAATCATACTAATCATATGTAATGTATGCATGCACTCTTCTGAAGGATGTCTCATAGTCTTATCTCTTTTGCTTGGGCTTCCATACTTCGCCAATAATACACCAACGTTCATGTTGAATTTTATCGTAAGACTAACAATAAGTAAGACCTAATTAAAATTTTTACAACTTTATTGCAAAAGGCTTTCATTCTTTAACCTCGTGCAGACTAAGCAATGCTCCACTACTGTGTCGTAGAACAAAAATGCACTTGCGCCTTGTTGTATAACGACATTCTGTAATAATAAGTAAGCAGAGCAATTTCCATTTTCTTTCTATATTGTTATACTCACATTTATTTATTGTGTGCTATTTTTTAAAGTCAACGTACATAACTTTATTACGATAGAGAGCTATCTATTGCTAATACACTTTGTGGACGCTATTTTTATTTTCCATGGCACATATTTACAAGATGCAGTTATACAAATAACTCATTGACTCTCCTGACTCATGGATATTATTACTAGAATGACACTCATAAATAAAAAGATACCTAGCCTATACCTACATTAAGTAGTACTAGTACTGAATGCAGATAATCACAATGGTAATATGTAAATATTCTTTATATTAATTTTAAAAAAAAACGAAAAAGTAGTTTTTGATGAAACAATATACAGATCAAATTATTTTACATGGTCCTCTCAGACAGGGAAATATGTAATAAATAATTTGGACATTTTTCATACATGTTGCAATCCAATGTTTATGTGTGTGTATGTGTTATGTAAGTGTAATATATGGATAGTAAGGATATAGTAAGGAATAGCAAAGGACAAACCTTCTCCTTATCAATTAGAATGGTACATGGTAGTTGTTTTGTAGGATTTCTCAGGTATTTACAGTGTTGTTGCGTGAATAGGCAAATAATATGCTTTAGCACACTGACATACAAATAAGTACATGTATGATATTTATTTATAACAACTAATTACTACCTGCAATTCCATTTTACACTCAATATTGTGCCTGTTATTCTACGCAAAAGAAGGCCTTTAAAGAGAAATTCACATAATGTGGCGTCAGTAGATGTTTAATTCTATCCGATTAGGCCTTTTCAATTTTTTAGGGATTTCCCAACTAATAAAAGAAACGCTCAGGTTTCCGAGTCCCTTACACAATACTTTTCAATAGAATTTGTTAGTGCCGGCACTGTAGAAAGTCGTAATAATATCCTACGTTATTTTATTACGCCTTATTAATTATGTTTTCCCCAAACGATCAGAAATAATACTTGCTTACCTTCGTATCTTCAATTCATATAATTTAAACTTATACGACTTCGAGAAGTAATAACTAAACGTGAATAATTATCGACGAAACTAAGGAAAATCATTAGTGTGGGTGGATTAAAGAAACCTTTTCTATTATTCGATTTCCATAAATGCTTTTTTATGTTTATCAGATCTGAAATAAAAGTTTGCAATTACCAGGACTCAAATAAAAATAAAGTGTAGCAATGTAGAATAATAATGTGATGTATTTAGTATGGAAATATCTCTACAATACAAAAATACAAGACAAGACTGGGTACAGCAGCGTAGCGTTGGCGTAGGCGTAGCACTAACCCACTCCTAGTCGGCTCACACAGAAAAAAGACTTCTGAAGAGGCCCTGTAGTACTTTATTTTCTAGCATAGCAATAGAAATACTTAAATACCTATCTATATTTATATTTATTTTATTTATATTTACACGCCTATACGCCGGTAATAAAATCACCATGATACACTTTTATTTTCCATTATGCTGTCCTTTCACTAACTTCTTTCGAGATGATCTATGCATTCCATTCCGAATGCCTCTCACATCATTTTACAAAATTTTCTACAAAGATCACATAAATGTTGGAATAATGATTTCGTTTACTTTCTTCGGCGTATATTTGTAAATGAATTTACTGATTAATTGAAATTAACTACCAAAAATAAATCTAGTGGAGTAAGGTATAACCTTATGAATTAGCCAATATTAGTTTTAAGTACCTATAAGTCTATTGTGAAATAAATCTCAAGGTATATAATATTTTCCTTGTTAATAAGCATAAAACATACCCTTTTCAGTTATGCTTTTTATTCATAAACTTGAAGGAAATCGTTACTTGTAATTGTAATAGGTACTCCAACCTTTAAGTTAAAATCTCATCTTTCCAAAGAAAGGCAGCCACTTTGTGCTAAATTTATCCAGTCGAATGATAAATGGAAATCCTCTGAAGATCGTTTGCAGGGAATACTAAATATTTAGTTATTCAATATTATACATACAATTTAAAATGAATTTGAAGTAATTTTAGCATAACATTTTATAACTGGCTGATTTTGGACATTGGCTACTTGGCTAATACTAGTTTAGAAAAATTACTTTATAATTATTACTAATTATATTTGTGGAAGATTTGTATGTAGGCACGCAAACAAGATTTGTTGTCGGTGATGGTATAACGAAATTTGCATGGTACCATGTAAGGCCGAACTGTGAGAAGGACGCATAGAACACCAGTCTGCAGTCAGCATGAATTT
The DNA here is from genome assembly GCA_019776505.1 of Tomocerus nigrus. Classification (NCBI taxonomy): domain Eukaryota; kingdom Metazoa; phylum Arthropoda; class Collembola; order Entomobryomorpha; family Tomoceridae; genus Tomocerus; species Tomocerus nigrus. The sequence goes on along the minus strand of JABASI010000053.1, from coordinate 40,523 downwards.
AAATATTATAACTACCTACATCTAGAATGTACAGTTAATACATGGCACTATTTAATCAAAGTAACACCTTTATTTTACTCAAATTGGATTTGTATGTGTGCTTTACAATCGTTTGCATGAATATTGGCCAATGGAATCATTTGATACTTTTACATGCGCTGAATACATTGCAATTAAACTCTTATTCCTTAAAAAAATTTTTTTTTCAGGATCGCATTTATGATTTTTATTTCTTGTGCTTCGTTAAATCTACACGCCTCTTCTTTTTAAGCGTCTTGATTTAAATTCAGGTTTTTTCGTAACGTAAGCAGAGCAAAACCCAATATTAATTAAAATTTTTGTATGGTTAGTCCTCTTTTCCATGCATAATGATAGAGTACAAGTTACAATTAAAATTTTCTCATGCAGAATACTAGTACACAAAACAATTACATTGCAATACAAATATCAATCAAAAGATAATTAGGGATCCTAGTGATGTAGCAAACATGAAAACGGCTGAGCTGTAATGGATAAAACTGATCTGTTTTTACCCTTTTGAGTAACGAGGCGTCGGAATGGCATAAAATAATAATAAAGCTCGTAAGCAGAGAAAAAAGATTCAGCAAAAGTGGAATAAAACTTTTGCTTATCTGCTTGTGCACGTTACAATTAATATTCATTGGTAAAAAAAGAAACAAATCAGCGAGGTAGCAATTCAACGGGCGTGCATGTTGGTAGCTCAGTTTGCCAGGTAGACTTATTTATAAAAGATAGGGATTCGTTTTCGTGTTGTTTGTGTCTCTATCTCTATCGTAGCTGTAGCTCGTCGTATTAAAAGCATGACATGATATTGATATTATACTTCCATGATTCCATGTGGGTACAAATTCCATATAATTCCATATCAAAGGCAGTCAATAGAAAAAGCAGGGAGAGTATCCTTTGCTTTACTTAGGTGGTCAGCAGTAGGAAAATAAGATAAAATGTATGTACTTGGTATACGAAAGGAATTGAGTGTAAGGCAATCTTGTGTGTATTAAGCCTTTTTGGTTTGTTGTGATGGATGGGATGGTAATGTAATGTAATAGTGAGTAACCAAGTCAAAGAGAACAGAATGATTCTCATTGTCAGTCAGAGTCGGTTTGGTTTACTGCAAGTGAGTTTATAATATTATGTGATAGGTCTTTAGTTGACTTATTTTACCTGAGCATTGCATTGTGTTGGCTACTGGTCTCATGCCCTCCTCAGCTCCGTCGAGAAGCAGATAGATAGAAACAGATAGAGAAGAGGAGTAGATATAATAAAATCACGTACTTATGTCTGTATCTTTCTTGCCTACCTGTCCCATGGCTTTTTAGCGGACTACTAGGAGACTACTAGGACGACTAGGAGAAGGTAAGGAGTAGTAGCCGTTTCGTTGTAGCCACTTTCTGAGGAGTATGTACATGTACTTACTTATACATTAATAGTGACTGGTGTGCGTTGTGTGTGTTTGTATTGAGAGTATGATGCTAGATAGACGCTATGTAACTCATTGTCAGTTGACTTTGTTGCTAGTTAGACTCGCGTTGACTTTTACCACATTTTAAGTTTGACTTATACTTTAGTTCACTACCTACCATAACCACATCAACACAACATCCACTCCGTTCCTAGTTTAACTAACTGAATTACGAACTAATTCCCCATACAATACATTCTAATCCATTGGAATCCTTTTTATCCCAGTTAATCCAATGAATAACAAAGTGACACTATTTCTGCATTAGCACCTGTCGAATACTCACATTTATCTCCGATCTGTGTCATCCACACAAAATAAAGTCAACAAATACTGTAATACAACTGTCATCCGGAAGATTTAAGGATTTAGTGGATCAATCAATATTTATTTCAGTAAATAGCCAGTCAGATCAGTGTGGTTGGTTAGTCTTTGGCCATTGTAAACTATAAGCCTTTGCCTTCCTCCGTTCTTCACTCCCTTATCCCAACAATACAGTCACTTATCATCAGCTCAACTAAATACGTCACATGGAAATCGCTATGTGAACTGAACATTGTGTTACCTACTCTATATCTTTGCCAAAATACAGGAATCCAGTGCAGAGTTATATGCTGACCACTGCATAATAATTCTATTCTTATTCGTACTTATGCTATGGACGTATCATAAAACAAACGGATATCTGTCTCGTCTCGTCAAACACTAATCTTATCAATGCAGTCGTCATTTTTACTACATTGATTGATTTTATCAAAAACCCTCTTGAGTCAAACATCACAAATGCAAATAACCCTTTTGCACTACTACACCATACAGCTCTTCAACTATTTAACTCGTCTGTTTTGTATGTGGAGGTTTGTTTACAAAAGGATTAATTATATTGCTGACAATTGCCATTTGTCAGACTCCTTTGGCTCGTGCGTCTCAATAATTCCCCTACTACCAAATTTTCGACTTAAACTCAAGTGTTTATCCCTTTTTTCTTAACTAGGGACTTTCTTAGTGCTCTTCTAATCCAATTAGCCTGAAGAAATCACAAAAGAAAACTAAAACCCCTAAGATCTGTGGAGAAAGGTCGTAGTAAAAGCATTTCAACCATTCCACAAACTGGAATCCAAGAGAAAGATAAAAGTTCATGCTTTGTTTAACTGATTGTGAGATCAAAGAGTCTATTAAACTGAAGAGTCAGTTTAGGTAGGAGCATTGATCACCTCCCATACAGTGAGCTTTCTGCATGATATTTGATTGTGGAGGCATTCGAGGATCAAAGTGCTAACTCGTTTAAAAGAGGAACAATTTATCACATCGCTTGAGCTCCATGCACGCATGCATGCAGACTGATACATGAGTCCATTATATGCCTCGTAACTACACACATATTCCATTTTACGCCTCGTAATTAAGGACAGGCTCCAATGACTACAAACCAAGTGCAGTGCCATTGCTGTACATACAATAACACGATTAGAACTACAGACAGCCACCGTAAATGAACCTACTGTAACTCATCACTCCATTCCTACAACTCAACTCTAGCCTGGAATTTTTATTACTTAGATCAACTTAGCACGTATACACGCAAGGCTCACCAAGTCACCACACTAAAACTACTTTTCGCCAAAGGGACCTTACTTTCTCACAATTATTATCTACAAGTGAACACTAGAGCACTGGATCCTATTAAGGCCATAGAACTTTGACAAATCAAAAGCGCAACCTGCGACAATCACTTTGACCAAAGTGCAATATTAATTCATGAACACCATGGTGTAAATCTCTCCAGTTGTTACCAGTTAACTCTTTCAAGATATTCCCGTTATTATTCAGTTTTAGTAAATTTTTTATCACCAGTGCCAGTTGACTGGATTTAACAGCAAGGCTGGCTCTAGACTACGTTTATATCAGTATGCCAGTGGTGATGGATCCTACGGAACGAGCTGCGTCGCCTTGGGTAACATCTTTTTGCCAATTCTATTTTGCTAATTAAAAATCATCCAGTTCAAATGCAACTGGTATAGTTATCATTTAATTATATATTTCGATTGCTCGTTAATACTTTTTTAAGAGCCCAACCTCTTCAATTAGGCTTAGAAATTATTTTGTAAGCAGATATGTGGGGAGATACGATATGTGTGCGAAACTTTGTAAGATTAGATTCGTAAATATTTGCTACAAGTGACAGGTCTAAATTTAAAAGGTTCATAACTAAGTACGTTCCATTAGTATAAATGCATACTATGTAGCGAAAAGCTTTATCCAACTCTATTTAGGTATGTGAATAGATTCTATTTATGGGTACACATGTAGGGTTACCTGCAAAATAAAAGAGAAGATAATATGATATTTAAAAATAGGACCAGTGATAGTATAGTGAGGAATGAGGAGTGTTGAGAACATAAGTCTTTGAAAGGGATTTGGGTAAATAGGAATGACAAAAGAAATAGTTGTGAATGAGGAGAAAAAGAGTTGCCCAGCATGAAGCAATCTTGAGAGTGGGTGGCTAGTAAAGACTAGCTAAAGACGTATAATAATATTATCATTATGTTGAAATATTACCAATACATACTTCACAAGTTTACGTTTCAAAGATTTGTACGTAAAGCTTAAAAAAGAATTTTGAAGCTTGAGTTAGCTTTGTAGAGTGGACAGTAGGCGAGGAGTAATCTCCTGGAGTCCACTGGACAGGACACACACGCTCAGAATAGTTCTAAAGATAAAGCACTTGCCAAAGGAAAGGATTCATTCTTTGCAGGGCATGCAGAAAGCAAGAAATCCGTGCTGGTGGTAATCTTTGCTCCATCATATGGATCAACTAATAATAGGATACTACTACTGTCCTGAATATTAAGCCTTAACCTCCCCGCACTCCTATAAAAATCGAGTAGCCAGTGTAGCCAGTGTACGTAGTTGTCGTGTCCTTCCTATATCCATAAAGATCCCACATAATACCATATGAAGTGGGAGATCCAAATCATCTTCTTTGAGCAGTTCCAAGCTGATTATGAGCGATCTATGAAGGCTTAAATCCAAAGAAGCTTTGCATTACATTATAAATAGGTAGGTATGTATCCAGTAATCAGGCTCTCTCGCCTCTACTAAATCTTTTCAGGTGTTGAACAGTACATTTTGAAACACGCTGGGTTATACCATAAAATGAGTAAATAATCTTTAAATGTCAGAGAAGGAATCCACGACTTTGAAACCATGAAGCAGGGAACTAGGACTTTAGAAATGATGAATATTTACTCTTTATTTGCTCTCTATAAGTTACGTATGATGAACCAGTTGTTATGGGATTGTAAAATTGCACGCTGTCTTGCAACGTGTATAAGGTTTACAAAATTTCGTTGGAGTACTACCTGCAGTATAACCGAATTGTTTTGTTCGTATGAAGAAGTACACGTACATCGTTTTTTAATAGAACGTTGTTGTGGGGCTTGGATGTCTGCACGAGTGTGGTCCTTACAGCAGCCTGATGAATGAAGGGAGGCTATTCTGTCTGTTTAACACGATTCACCCTTTCATTACCCGATGATTGTGCACTCATTATTCTGTCGTTTCATTCAATCATTCAAATTATTTCAAATCCACAATGCAGGACCACGCATTTCATACACACTTACTTACTTGCATGCCAAATGTTGTCTGTTTGCTGTCTCATAAACACAATCCTACTGTAACGAAGTCATTTTAATGTCAAACTTTCAAACAAAATGTGCATGACCAGTAAACTATGGCTATCGTATGCACATCGTTTAGTACAGCCTACTGCAAGTTACCTGCAATCTTTTTCCTAGCAAATGATGCTGATCATGATGTACAGTTTTGAGACAATTTCTGTAAATGACACATAAACTCGAATTCAGCAAAATATTCCGGTAAAAATTCCAATTTGTTTCTTAGAGAAACACGGCCTGTAGAGAGTTTGGATTACATAAATTTTCGCAACATTTCAATTCTTTCTTGAAAGGCTAAAACAAGTCATTGTCAGACGCATTATGATCTATTGTATTATGGGTATGAAATTATTAAAGTATAATAAAATATTTTAATCGGCGTCAAAGTAAATAACAATTTTTGCGATAATTGTTACAAATTAAGTGGAAGCAATAACTCCATGTTAATCAGTAAATAATCCGAATATGGAAAAATATAAAGAGGCCTGGAATATATGGAACAGATTGACACAGGGCTGTAGTATAAATAGAGTAAAAAGTGATTGTTACACAACACAATGCATAAGCTATATAGAAGAAATCTGACAGATTTGGCTATTAGGTAGCAGTAGCACATAACAAAATGCAGGGATTATAGTGACATCGTCTTCATCACACATAGACACATATCGTCATGCTTGGCTGCAACAAAGGAGTCAGACCAAACAAAAGCAACACTGTGAAAAGTCCTCCAATTTGAGAATAAAAGACGATTGTATAAATACAGGCTGTCTTTGGTCTCCGGAAAGGCTTGGATGGAAGTGTAGAATGAGGGTGAGTGAGTGAGTGAGTGTAGAGTGGTACTCCAGTGCCACTACTCAGCTAATTCCAGTGCTCAGTGATTGCAAAGAGTTCTCATGATGAATACCTACTCCGTGGTAATGTTAGTTAATAGTGCAACTGATTATACCGTTTCGGGTATTTTGCTTTGTTGTAGCTTCCTTAAATGATTGAAGGAATTACACTTAAATAATAAGCAGAATATGCCCATCTTGAAGAGTTATGTTGTTATATTATAGATTTGCTATTAATGAAAAGCATTTGCACATATTTACTTTTATCTCGATGCTGTTTACCTGTTTATTAATTTTAAGTCGAGAAAACATGTAATACTTGAGATCGTCTATATTTTTATGTATCGTTAGTATATTCTCAAGTATTTCGTGCACTGCTCAATCATAACTAGCTTTTAGGTAAGTGAACAAGTGTAATGATAGCTTTGTAGAGATATTGAAGCGGTAACGAGATTAAGATACATAATACCTCGTCAGATTTAATGTAATAATACGGGCGAGTTTGAGCCCTGTATACAAAGTACCTGTACCTAATTACACATTATTATTTCATATAGTTTTGAAGAGTCACAGAAAAGTTTTAAAAGTATTTAGGAATTGATAGAGTGTATAGAAAAGGAGCAAACAAATATTGGGGTTGAGACAACGCAACGGTGGGGAAGAGAAGAGCTGAGAAGCGGACACTTAAAATTTAATAAGGATGAAAAGAGAAAGAGAGACAGTTAGATGGTTCGTTCGTAGTAGGAAGAAGAAGAGCAGAGGCTAGCATGCAAAAGGGATCTTATAAGAAATGTAATAATAAGTCGTCGGGATATTATATGGAGTAGGAGTAGTAGGTAGTGGAATAAAAAGGCAATCATGAATCATAAGCGTAACTACTGCAAGTAGTTTAGGTAAGTTACGTAGGAAGAGGCAAGAAGAAGGATTTAAGTACACATGTAGTTGGAGTTGGAGTTGAGTTGGATGGAGTGAGCTTGTAGTGAGGAAGCGCCTTCCTTTCCCACGGTGAAATGCCACAGGAGCGGATATGATGCTACTCAACTCACAATTCTTCTTCACTCCAATCCAATCCACTATAATAAGAGATGCTACGAAATGAGTTAAATATATTGCCACTACCTGCCCCAGCTCCTCGTCACTAACTACACTGCACTGCATTCTATCTTCTTAACCTATAAAAACTCCCTCACATGTATAAAACAAGAGCAGTCCTAAAGTGATGTACTCCTTATCGCCATAATATTATACAGTTTTAAGCTAACAACGTAGCGTTAAGCCCCTTTGATGCTTTTGTTATAACTAATACCTAGCCGTCTATAATTACTTCAATTTTCTTTTCCCTACATGCTCATACATGGACATCACTAGGCGCTCCACAGTAGTCGCACGTATTTACATATAAAATCTCTATTTAGCTACCTACTTATTAATTTTCAATGTCCAGAGAACAGTTCCCTTCTCAAGCTACTATACTTATAAATCTAGTAGGTACCTATCTGTTACTCCAGAACTTTGTACATCATCTAATTACAGTGGTTGTTAGCATTGGAAACGCATAATATGTGTTAATTAGTGCTAATTATTACGAAACTTGTTTTTCGGTTTTAAAATACCTTCGTATTTTTATGTTCTATAATTTTGATACTATTGTTTTCATTGAAGTTCTAGAATTTTCGCCTCATGAATTCAGAGATTGTTGAAGCAAATTCAGGTTTAGGCAAACTAATTCCGTTAAATTCTATTTTTGATGGCATTTCCTTGCAGACTTCTTTCACTTTTCGTAGTAGAAAAGGAGAAACCTCAATATTCACATGTATAACGAGTATGAAGGATAATATGATGATGAAAACTTGGGATAAATCTATCTTTCTTGTCTAGGCCATTAATCCATTTATTATTAAATTAACCATTAAATCATTTCATACCACAAGCTATACGCCATTTATTATTTATGCAAAACATAAATAAAATGCAGTGTACATTACTCACTATAGATCACACAAAGCAAGATAAGTAGTAGTGAAAAATACGACAAATAATTACTCTATTCCTGAGCAGTAGTGAATGATAAATTATGTGAACTTGCTCCAACTTGCTCACAAATAGCAAATACCATTCATAAATTAATCTTTCAGGTAAATAAGGAAATGTGCCATTTAATAACATTTTAGTATTAGTAAAATAATACTGGATAAAAGTGTAAAAGGAAGCTGCTTATTTGACGGTCGATAACTTTATTGTAAAAGAATGGTGGATTTCGAAGTTGTACTGTAGCGGTATGCTAAAGAGATAGTTTGACAGACGATGGAAATAAAATTGTGGAGAGTGGAAACCTTTGCTCTTGGTCTCTAGCTTTGCGGAATCCAAATCCACCACAGAAGAACAGGCAGCACCAGAGAAATATGTAACAGAAATTGAGTCTTTTCTAAGGCATTTACTGATCAGGTAGTAAAGTGCCAAACCTCTGCAAAGGTTCCCACGAAAATTCCTAATTCAAATCAAGTCGTTGGCTTAACTTTAGATTTAAGTGGTAGGAAGGAGTATGACTTATAATATTTCGTCTATCTATTGCAGATGATATTATCTGTCCTGGCTCCTGACTATATTTGGCTATTCCACGAAGAAACGTTTGTGCATAAGCCGTGATCCGTGCGCCGTGCATATGAACCAGACTAATAAAAGAAAAGAAACCCAGTGAGGACGTAGTCGCAAAGATTTTCTCAAGTTACACAACACAGCCGAGCATAGATATTATAGTTGGTTGGTGAGGATGCTGTTATAGATGGCTGAAAGGATATGTGCAGGTAGGTAGGGATAAAGAGAGGACGGCAGTGTTATTAGATTAGATAGATCTCTCGTCGATTCTAAATTGATGTTTGAGTTAAACGAAAATGATTTTGGGGATTTTGTTGGTTGGTGGTGCTGATCTAATGGTGTGGTCATCCGAAAGACAATAAGTCGTCCAGCAGAAAGGCCACACGGCAACAACTCCTGACTTGTGTACATCTCAGCACAATGTTTCGCTTTCAAACAATTTATCCGAAAGTCATCATCCTCTCTTTACGTTACGTAATTCAGTAGTTGCCTTTCAAAGAGCCAGACTGAGAGGAAAGGAAGATACATTTATTGTGTAGGTAGTTGCCTCCTGCGTCTTACATATCACGATCCTCTTCGGTCTGTCTGACACAACTCTTTGTGGTTTCATTCTCACCGAAACCTAAAATTGACCCTTGTGTGATGGCCACACAGTCTGCTCCTATACATTCGTATTCATGTGAGTGAGACGGCTCTTGTAACTTCGTAAACAATATCAGTAGCTACTAGCTACTATCAACCAATATTATTATTATTGTTATTCATGCACTATTGGAATCACTTATTTTATACTATTTCCCGCTATTTAAACTTCATATACTGCAAAACATCATATTATTTGCTCTTTCACATATATAAATTATATATTTGTCTTGTATATTCACAAATGATCCAATAATGGAGACAAAATATGAGGGCTTGACGAAAAGCTACGACCATTAACTATGTACCTAGATGAAGCAAAGGAGCAATATTTAGGTATGCACGTTTCTACGGAAAATCTTTTGATTTGAGCATGAAAATTGAATGAGCTAAGTTGAACTGTATAAAGGGGAAGGAAATTTGTATCTCTTTCAAATTCACCGAGAGTAATAGTTAGCATCATTCTCAAGACATTAAATTACAAAACAGCCGAGGGATCCTTTACACTTGGCCAGTGCAGGTTGGCGAGGCTTCTACAAAATATAAAACAGAATCACTATATAGCTACCTACTGTACGTTAGATTATTATGAGGTAGTAATGGTAGTATATTCCGTTGTCGTTGTACAATAGACATTTGACTAAGAATTGATTCTCCTTGCTTCTTTTTGCTCAGATTTGACTTCAGGCTGTGTTTGCTAGGGGATTTTAGTCGACAACCTCTGGATATGCCAGTGCAGCCACTGTGGGACTAACAATCAAATAAATCCAATATCCTATCGTTATATGATGCATCAAGGTGTCTATACATCCGAAATGCATCCTGCTTGCAATAATATGATAACCTCAATTGAATTCACGGCTCCTTTTTGCTCCTTAGCATCTCCTCCTTTTCACACACCACACACACAACAGATAATCACTTTATTTACCGGCTTTACCTTCAACTCACTAACTGCTGCCTACATAAGTACTTTCTATAATTCTGTACATGTCTACACTGTTTGACTTCCCTTTTTATATTGCTACTATTATTATTTATATTGTAACTACAAATATAATATTAAACATTTATTTTTTCTTAATTTCACTAAAAGAAGCATTTTTAACTCAGTTTGATTATTCATACGTTTCATTTCGTTTACTTTCCTGTCAAGTTACATCTTATAGTTCCTAAATATTATAATAATAATATAATGGCAACTTTTTTGTTATTGCTAGATGTAATCATTCCATTATTGTATAAACGTTTTTAAATTATCTTTAATTCTGCTTCCGTACTGTCTTCCGTGGTAAAAATGTGAAGTGCATAGGGAGATTTGTGGGAAAAAGCATATGCAAACACTTGGGTTTTACTATCTAATGAAATTGCATCAATGATCATGCAATTTGTCATTTTGGGCTCAAGATGAGCATTAGATACCAAGCACTTATCCAGCTAACAAAACTACGCACTATGTAATGACCACGACGACTTTATTGCTCATTTATAGTAATCCTGTATATAAGTTATACTATTCTGTCAGTATAAATACTCGAAAGTACATAATTTTTATTGTCAGTAGTTGATTTCTGCAAGCGCTTCCAGCTTTATTTTAAGCATCGACACAAATTGTAAGAATTAGCAGTTCGACAAGCAAAGTTGTTCAGATTTGATGTCAGTACAAGTTTCTGGTGTGTAAGTAAGTAGTACACAAAATAGAGGGGTCAGGTACATAAAACTTCATGTAGCTGTAAAAAATGGACATACAAATGATTGCTGATAAAAAAGATAAATAAATGGCAATTGTAAAACATTAAGTAAACAAATGGTTTAAATACCTCCACATGTAATGCAATTCAAATATCAGCGATTGATTTGCAAATCAGTGTTAGGCATATATTTTTTTTAACTTCCATTGGAGAAGAATAGAATCAGTTACTTATGGCCAGATTTATGTTGACCAATTTTATTAGTAAATACGTAAAAGTTGATGATAAATCGTAGAATAATGTAGTACATAAATTGAATGGTGAAAATAAAAGACAGGAAGTATGAATGCATGAATTATATTATTGAAGCATATTGATTGCGGATCGTTTTTTGTGCGTATAGCATCATTGCTTTGAATCCCCCTTGTAATAATGCAACACTGAAAAGCGTCATATGGTAAAAGGATCATCTCGGATAAATTCATATTTATAGTTCGTTTTGAGTGATGCAGATTAGAGGAACAAAGTCTTGTAGGGATTCCATGGCCGAGTTGTTTGCATTGAGGAGAGAGCGCAGAGCGCACCCTTTCTTTGTTTCGATTAGGATTACTCAGTGTTTGCATGTGAGTGATTATATGGACGTCACCTTAAATAGCACGGAGCGTAACAAAGTACTATATCGCATCGCAGTTGTTAATTGTGGAGAGGAGACGGACACAAAAGATGAGCAATCGAATTTTTGATGGCAGGAGAATTGTTCACTGAATTTAATTCGTTTGTCTTTTCAGGGCCAATATCATTTCGGACTCGGAAGCTCATACGAAGGGGGTGAGCCTTCGGGCCCTAACAATGCCACACCTGCAGACAGCTGGGACACCACACCGCTACAAGATCATCAATTGACCCCCTTTAGTAGCACAACTACCGACTCGCCTAACACTCCTGCAAGTGTCAGTCAATACTATTTACAACAGGTAAACTATTTGTCACATCATTCCATTCCATTCTGAACATTAAAAACTCATTGAAATAACTGAGAAAAAACGAATAAAGAAAATTCATTATTTAACATCTAGTCTTTATGTCAAACAAAAATTTAATTTAATTCTAATTAAGCGACCTTGAGTGAAGTGGTAGGTACTTAAGATATTAATATCATATTACCTATGCCTAATTTGTGATATGGAAAGCTTGTAGATTTATTCAAGCTGTTTTTTACCAGTCAAGATCCAAAATTATGGACGAATAAATTAAAAAAATTGTGATCACAAGTAAATAGGTACTTGACACAAATACCTGTAATTAATAATATATTTTCTTTTCTAATAGAGTTTCAATATTAAAAATACAGTCAGGGCAGCAGGATCATTATAGTTATTGAGCTCAGCATAAAGTAGAGCATAGTTGATATGTGTGGACCATTCATCACTCAGAATTCTAAATATATAAAGAAATAATTGGGAAGGGCCGAGGGACTTTAGTGATTCATTAAGTGCCTATCCACTTATAAATTGCATTTTCAGTGGCCGAGAACTGATGCGCTGTGTAATTTCTAGTTTGGGGTGGGTGATGGGATTGTGTGTGGTGTCTCCGTAATGATATATTATGAGAGGATGCACCCTAGGATCATCTCAACTAAACCTAATACAGTTATTGCATGAATGCAACTCATTTATTTAGCTCGATTTTGTTGCGCAGAGTGATATGTGCGTGCAATCGGATCAGCAGCAACAGCAGCAGCAACAACAACAGCAGCAACAGCAACAACAACAACAACAGCAGCAGCAGCAGAATCAACATTCAGAGATGAGTCCGAATCCGGTGAACTGCGGGCCACCTCAGCCCAATCAGCCACAACAGCTGAATCTGAATGGTCACATTGACTTTGGCCAAGGCGGCGGTGGCCAGGTTCCAGTGCCAGTTTCCGGATCGGGGCTAATTGCAACACCTGGAGGTGGCTTGGTTCCTAACAATCCCGTGGATTTGTCTAATCCAACGAGACATCCGGCCTTGGATGACCGGAGACATCATCACTTTAAACACCACCACACTTTACAGCCCATCGGAACCATTTTACACAATCTCGGTGAGTCATGATCTTCCCTCTTTAGCCCTCTCACTCGCTTCGGATTTTAAGCAGCCGAAACTAGACCTACCTATCTAATCTAAGATGTCACTCTATAGTCTGACTGCAGTCCAAGCTGAAGAAATTAATTGAACACTCACAATTTAGTCAATTAAATCAAGAGCAGACCGATGTATTATTATTAGTCCGCTTGTCCATAATTAGTCATTCATTACTTTCATTATAAGCATGGATAGCATGTCGGAAGAACGCATCTTTCACATATTCAGTGTGTTTACTGGGATAAAAGGGGAATTATCAGGGCACATGTATTATATGAAATCACGCTTCATTACGTAGTAATGAATAACTACTCAACTAACACGTATATCTTCTTAGCATGTTCGTCAACACTATTATTATCTAAGTATGAAATCTGACACTTTTATTTTATCTCTAGCATTTCACTGCCTGTATACTGTACCAACCAAGCTTGATTGATAAAATTGGTATCGAATGAGACAATGCAATCTATAGAACTTCTAATCTAAATGCCTATAATTAGTATACAAATGGCATGAATGTATGTATGATATTTTCATGGCTTCATCCTTTTTGGACGAGCTGTACGCCTAATTAATTAGCCATTAATAATTTAAAACAATCCGTACCTAAGTAGTTTTATGTTGCTAAGTATCGAATAAAGTAAGGCAATGTCGGTTTGTTATCGCCATACTAAATGCAAACAATCGAGGAAAACGGATTTTTTTGTTCTAAATATAACTCACTGTTTGTTTTGCTATAATAGCGATGAACTGGATAAAAATAAAAGCAATTCAATTCAATGGCACTCTTTACCTTGGACTAGAAATATCTAAGCATACTTATTAACGGTGTAGCATTATATTGTATTGCTCTAGTCATGAATGGCACTCAACACACATTATTTACAAGGGACTGTGCCCAAGCCCAACACCTAAATGTGTATGTACACAAGTATATTTCCAACAGCAGTATCTATTGTCCTGTGCATATTTACTCTACATTCGTAGATAGTAGTAATAAGCTATATTATTACAAATATTATTATATCTTTAGTCCGATATAAAAACATTTGGGTTGATTATAGTGCAATGTAAGGTGAGTGAAGAATGTAGCTTCCAGTTATAATGTGAAGTAAATTGAGAAGGGAATTATTTGGTTTGCACACTTTGCTTGCACTATATGAACACTATTGACTATGCATTTGAGTTGAGTGAGACGAAGCACATCACGGAGTGGACGTTTGTATGATTGCGTAGGCTATAGGAGTAGAGTAGAGTAGCGTAGAGTAGTAAAAAGGAGAGGAGCATCGAGCAGCGTTAAGAGTGTTCTTTCGGTGTCATCCACTATAAAGCGCACACTATGGACGTAAACAGTATCGATAAGTTATATTTTAGATGATTGTGCTTCATAGTTGGCGTATTTGGAGGCGGATAGGCGTGTAAGAGGAAGGTAGAGTGAGGACGAGGAGCCTAAGCAGCGGTGGATGTGGATGTGCTTCATGGAGAGATATAGAGCAGAGGTTAGAGGAGAAGAGAAGGAGAGATCCCCATTCCAATTCCATGTCAAGGGAGATAGAAGTGTGGGAAAATACCCGTGTAGTCCAGGTGTTGCTGATAATTAAGAGCACTGTAAACAGAGAATGATAGACTCACTCACTCTTTCCTCTTTCGCTCATTCCGCCTCCTCTATTTCCACATTTTCCACTTCTCCTCTCCTCATACATAACGCGCCGTCTATGCTCAACACAAACCCCCCACCTAAACACTGTCGCCTTTTAAATAGAGCACCTTCAATTGACAAAAATCCAATTTATTGAATTACATTATGCAGTTTATTGTTACTTATACGGGATAATCTACAAAACATATTCAATAGAACATTTTTCATAATTTTATGCGATAATATTTATGCAGTTGGCAATTCTAACTTTTATCACTACATTTTATTACATGCAATTATGGTTGTAACACGCATGCCATATTTCCCGGTATCAATGATTATAAAACTTTTGTTATTCAATGGGATTAATGATGCCACAATTATTGTGCTATCAAAAATTCGGGATCTGTAATTCAAACTGCATTATTTCTCTAGTGCAATTTATTTTTTCCTTAAAAGTTAGTAAGACTGTTGTGAATCTTTGGAGTCTTTACGGTAACAAGAGTCCTTTTTTCATCCAGTTACTTTGGTTAGGATGGTTAGCTGCTCTGGTATGGTCCTCTCAAGTCCTGCATGGTTCATGCAGACTCAGACCGTAACAAGGCTTGCCAGACCCTGAAGGGTACGTGCTGAGTCCAGATACAATTTTTATGGCCTAAATTCTATAGGTACTCTGAAAGAAATGAATGTCCTGCTCCGTCTACATTAGGTGATAGGAGTTCCTAATTCCTGGCTATGATTTCTTTGAGGGTCGAAGGACTTTGGCACTGAAAATTACATCGGGTTGCAGCACCATCATTCAAGGTCTGTGGAGCCCCGGTCCATAATTGTAAACCTATCTATATGTATCTGCTCATTGGCAGTCAGTTTGGGCTTTAGTCATCGTTTCTTACTACTTATTCCACGTGCATTTCATTGTAGTCTCTCCGAGGTGTAGGAAGGAAGTATATCTTGTCTCTTCTCTTTAAATGCTACACAACTTCCTACAAATGACGTATCAAGGTACACACTACATGTTAATATTACATCAGCCATCATCAACATCATATTAACACCCCCACTTGCGAATGGCAGAATTATTTTACTATTGCAGAGCGCAGAGGTCTAGCAATTTAATGACTAATATCCATGGTAAATGATGTAGGGGCCAATATTCGTATCTTATTGCTTCGTGTGGGGAAGCGAGTGACATGTACATGTGTACATACATGTGTTTACACTAAATGACGATGACCAATATGCATGCTCCTACTATTTTCTTCACTTTCATCTTTCATGAGATTAACCATAATTATCCTGTACTGGTGCAAACAGCAGCAATATCATAATATTATTATTTGTTAGTGAGTTAGCAAGTTTATTTAGCGTATGTTTTAATAGTTATTATTTCTGCGTTACACTTATAATACACAGTCGAAGATACTGAATACATTTCTGGTAAATATAAAAGCATATAAAAGTATTCCGCATGCCAGTACCTACCACCGCTTTATAAAATGAATTTGCATACATTTACCTGTTATTGTATCTGTATGTAGTCTTTTTAGCACTGCTTATTGTTAGTTCTTTTATTTGATATAAATTCATGGAGAGATAAAGTCCTAAATAAAAAACTCAAAGAATAAGCTGCTGTTTTTTAAATAAGCAGATGAATAGACATAAGTATTAAGTGTAGGGTATATTTAAAGTGTCTACATCTAGATATGGCATTATTATGAATGGTATCGCCTTGTGTGTCTTTTGAATATTATGTGCTATAGAAGGAGCGATTGTTGGATCAATGTATTTTTTGATGCGATGCGATTACCTCGCCCTTTCCACTGCACCTGTGACAGTCTGAGTATTATAGAGATTTCATAGAGAGCATAATATTGTGTATCTAGTGTCGTTCGTATGTAATTGCCTTTCCTATCCTCAATTTGTGTGCACTTGCTAACACTTGAGCCTTAGAACTGCACTCGAGTGTCGACGGACTGTTATTTCCACATTAGATATTGATTGTGAGGTCATATTATATTTTATAGATGGATGAGCACAGCTGATGATGACGATGATGAGTTTCTATTTGTATCGAATTGAGCCCTTCCTACTGCGTAACATTCTAGTGAATGGCACTAGTAGAGCGAAATGCATTAATGCATGCACTGCCTAAATATCTCTTTGAAGTGCATAAACTGACATCCGAGTTTCTAATGTTTACAGGGGAGATCCCTGTAACTGTAACATTCAGTCCGACCGAAGAATAACAATCTTCTCCCTATTATCATAATATACTAAATAAAAAGTATCTATCTATACATTTATGTACATGCATGCGTAATAAAATGTTATCCCCTTTCACTCAGAATTTTACAATTAAGATCCGCAGTATATATCTTGATTTTTGTAAAATTATATCAATTACAAGTAAAAGCACGACAAAAAATTACATAATATAGGGGCAATACCTATTAAATACTGACATATAATAAAAAATTATTATAATAACAGTGACAATTAATAGAGAGCATAATAATATCATAGAGATAGTTTTCCGTGGTTTAATGTTATTGTTTATATCAACCTTAATATGTCATTATTCTATCAAGATTCATATGTAGTTTAGGCCTGAGCCTGACTGTATGTACAAAATCTCACTCCTGATACCTCATCCATAAAGTGCAATGTGCAATTGTCTAAACTTCCGCACTAATTCATGTAACATAGTATAACTATGTATGCATGTATTCATGTAACATAGTGTTTCAAGACTATATTATGTGCATGTATCCAACCAAACACATTTAATTTTTGTTATTGTCTAAGAACTAGTTAATTGGAACAGCGTTTTCCTAACAAACAATAAGGTCAAAGGCATCGAATCGAACGTTCCAAAAGTAATCAACTGAATTTATGAGCAGGGAGGCAAACAACATAACCAAACAAAGCTAAAGGGACATAGGTATAATACGTATATAGTATTCATACTGTATGATTGCTTGGTATTTTGGTATATATTCATTAGATAAACCAATTTTTGCTGCTGCGTCGTAGTTGTTGTTAGGGGTATGCAGAGACATTACTGAAAAATTAGTGAGTCAGTAGTATGAAGTATATCCAGTCACACCGTGTTCTTGTACGTAGTAGCCAAGTAAAAATGACAATCAGTACTTTTTAGTGATACATTTCAATTCAGTCTTTAAATTCTGTATGAAAAATGAGATAATCCAAAATAAGATAACAAAGTAAAGCCAACGCATTCAATCTGAATGTTATTATAAGAATGTTTGAATGGGAAATGGATTTAGCATATAGGTACATGGGCTGTCAAAACAAAATTAATCCGGAGGAAAGTTGCCTTGTAGCATAATTATTAATTTCAATTCAAGTGTTCTACATCATATAAAACGCAAAGTAAAGATAAGTTGAAAATGATGGTACCTTTACCTAGGGAGGCATAGCTATTATATAATAATAGTCTAAGCTTGTCCTTTCAGACTGAGATAACAGCACAGTTTGAAAGCATTCAAAGTGCTTCTTTTTACTGACAACATAAACTGCAGCATGTAAAATTAATGCATGTAAAAATAAAAACAACATGTACAACCAATGAAATAATAGTAACCACAAAGACTGACATGACAATAAAAGGCCAATTCAACACAAGAACGGCATTTAACGTTCGGGAGGATTTTTGGGGATAGTAATAGGGAAAAAGGCAATTTTTGAGAACATCACCTTTAGAAATATTGTCGAAGTTCCGGCTTAAGTGTCCATTTACCAGGTGTATGTGAAAGAAAGGTGAATTGTGTGGTGGAGAGAGCGACAGAGAGAGAGAGAAGGAGAAGGGGCTATAGATATCGAAGTGGGTTGGGTGATTGCATCACAGCAAGTTAAAATTGGCCTTCAGCAGTTGGTGTATATAGTCACTCAGTGCATAAGTCAAAGGAGTTGAGAGAGAGAAAACACTTCAGGTTCCTTCCTTGTACTTATTTAGTTCCACTCATTACAAGAGGTTTTTGAGGTTGAGTTTGGTTGGATTGCGCCTTGGAGTCGAAAGACCGAATCCGGGCAAGTTTCCTCCCAATGACTCTGAAATGTCATGTGCAATGCAATGCGGTGCCCTGCCTTTGTTCACTCAAATTCCGTCCTTCTGCTTTCTGGAAATTAACTTCTCTTCTGCAGCATGTAAAATAGTGGGAGATGGAGAGAGAGAAAAAGACAGAGCGAGAAGTTTAGAAGGTAGACAAGTGAAAGCGGAATAGAAACAACGCATTTTTTCCACTACTCTCAATTCCAGACGGTTCAAGCCAAAACATGCATTTACGGCAACTCAATACGCAAAAAGTTAGCTATAAATGGGGAGATATGGAATAGAATGCAAAACAAGTCCTGATTTTGATGCGCTGTGAAAACAATGCACGAAATATCATTCCCTATGCAGATAGATAGATAGTTACAAACGAGGATTTTCATATTTTGTGCATTCCACGTCCTCATTTTCCTCACTGTGGATTATTGGCATACAAATAATAAGTGCATTCCTAGTCCTCTCAATAATTCATCTCGTTATTTAATTATGAGTTTTTATTCTATCAATGTGAATAGACATGACTTTTAGAATTTGACTGCTACTGGCTGGCACTGCCATGATATTAGTACATTTATGATTCATGACTATCATGACACACTGATACTACGTTACACTGCACTCGCTGTACATTGTTAGCACATAGAATGATGTTGTTGGGATTTTGACTTTCTCTACCTCATTTATTTCTACCCATTTCAGAATATTGTGAGGTAGGAAGGAAAATGTAGATTTTCAATTGAACAGGTCCAGTTGGCCCTGACAGGACAGTCGAGTCAACACTTAGCAGATACCCAAAACATATTTCGCTTGGGATGCATATGTTGACACAGAGTTGATATGGCAATGTTATGTCTCTAGCCTCCGTGGATTGCCTGTGCTTGGAGTTGTGAAAGTGTAATCGAGTTATTGCTCTGCTAGTACGACACGGCGTGGATCCACGTAGTACAAATAGGAGGAAGCAAATCAGCTAGTCGCCTATTCCCATTCCAGTTTCACGACGATTCGGATGAAGCATAGGATTCGGGTCACGAAAAGCACACAGTCCACACTAAGTGCATGCACACCACACTATCAGTATCATGTCTTGTTAGGTAGGTACATTTACTCAGAAATGTGCAGTTCGCCAATTGTAGTGGCCACGTTATTTATTTCCTGCACAATGTCATTGGACTCATTTTCCTAGAATTAAAAGGAATCTTTTTACATTATTCCCTACATTTCAGTTCTTCGACTTCAGACACTAAATTCATCGAAATTAAATCCAGCCACACTGTCAATTCTCCAAGTCTCACTTCCTCAACTGACATTTTATTATTTGTGAGTGACAGAAAAAGCCTATAGTTAATTGTTACGCTCAGTTTATTTATAATATGCAACTTGAGTAAACGTTTTTACAAGAAATTTATTCACACACTTAAAGCGAAAGAAATATTAGCCCTGGCTTTACTATCTATTCGATTAGTTTGTGTATCGCAAGTGAGAGTGTGAGTACTGCTTCCAGCGAACAAATATTAGCTTTCGCTTAAAACTCAATCAGGATCTTATTCTTCGCTTCTTGTGTAATTGTGTATCCTCGCATGTACTAATGTAATTTCCTCAACGGTTTTCAACTCGCCCAGTTCGAATAACTTGCAAACGTCAGTGTCATGCAGTACTTTTTTTCAACAGAACAACAATGTAAGTATACGTCAAACGTAAAATTCCACCACTAACACCTTTTGTTTTCATAAAGTATATCTTCAGACAAAGTTTCGACGAATATATTTATTCGGACCATTTTTTCGCGTCTTTAAGAAGGATTGTCGTGTGCACATTGAAATAGAACTAAAAAGGCACTCAGTCCAGCATAACAGAACTAGATGGTTTATTAGCGAGTGACATAGTGACATGCACCATTTCATTCTCTAGACAAAGAGTAATTATAAGACAATTTTAAGAATTTCGAATGAAGTGAATGTTGAACCTGACATGCAGCGATAAGGTTTTGTTTCTTATTTGCTGACTCAATAGAATTCTGTGCGTGCAAAGCACTAGACACTTATCTTTCGTAATAAATGTATATATAATAGCAAAAAAATTTAAAGCATACACAAGCTATGTCACAAATGCTTGGCAAAATCCACACTTGAAACTCTCAACAACGAATCCGAGCTCTCAATGAGCTAAATTCCGAAACAATATCTGTGCAAATCTTTTTTATTCACTACATTTCACTCCACACAGAAGAATAACAAAGTGTATGTCTGTATAATTCTTGTCAGAATCGATATATATATAATATATATATATATATATATAGTATATGGTATATATAGAGCTCACACTTATATCAGGTTTCAGTTTCATGATTATTTCTTTCTGTGCTCTACTCTGCTTACTGGTATTAGTGATATTCTAACAGTTGCATGAAAAATGCATCAACCGTGAAGTAAATAACTTTTTTCTTACATTGTAAACCGACATAAATATTTTCGACGACAGATACCAGATCGAAGTGACAAACATAGCTATTGCATTTCTGTATTTATATCTGTCAATACCACGACGTTCTTAAAAAGACTGGCATTCATTACTCAAGACTAATATTCCAAGTTAAAAGTTTGTTTAAAAAGACATGGTTTATTTAAGATTTTGATATTCTACTTAATTTTAGAGTAAAAATGTTCGCGCATTAGAATCAGTTGATTCAATATGGCTACTATTTGCATTTCAACATTAGAGACGTCATGTCTGTCCCCATTATTTGTATCGAACAATTAAAACTATAATATGAAGACCATTATTATGGTAGCTAGAAAGTTATACGTGCCAATTGCAAGTATTAGCTTGTGTTAATTTGGACATAGTATTCATGCAGTATACAATTGATCTTTAAATTAGATACATGTATCAATTCCCACTCTTACTAAATAGTAAAATAAAGCATATAAGTACTACATTAATTATTTATATCGACCGTTCTTTGTATTGTAGCCAGTGATTTAGTCAAATTAAAAAGCAGCTTATTATACAATAAACAATACATCGAAAAGAATTAACCTGCTGACCTTACTACAACCAACAATAAATATTGTTAGTACCTACCTAATACTATCTATTCAAAGCGTTAATAATACAAGTGTTAAATTAGAAAAATATTCATTAAAAACTAGACAGAACAGTGATAGATAATCGCCTGCTACGCCACATTATTATTAGCCCGACCAGGAATGAGCATAAGAAGAAAGAATAGTTTGAAATTTGCCCTAAAATTAGTTGTTGATCGTTCAATGCGAAATGTGGATGTGGCGACTATCGTGCACCAGTCGTTGAATTGTTTGGCGGAAAGGAGGTTTGTAAGAATTGCGTCGGAAGGAGGAGGGAGGAGAGTTGCAGGGAAGTTGCTCTTCGGAGCGGGACAATTGTGCAGCGGGAGAGTGAGAGCAGTGGGGGCGGGGAGGGAGTAGCGCACTATGAACTATATGTCATTGAGTTCCTCCACACATGGTCATCATCACCGGACAGCCACGCAACTGAACAATCACTACCATGCCCATAGCTCCAGCGTGCACTCGCACTACTACAACTACAGCAACAACAACGTCAGCCACTCTTCCGCGTCTTCGTCGTCTGCGTCCTCCGTGTCTCCGCCGCCGCACCTCTACAACCACCACCACCTCAACCACCTGCACCACCACCACCACAACGCCTTCGCAGCCGCCGCCGCCTTCTCCAGCCTCTCGGCCGCAGCCACCGTCGCCCTCACCGCAGCTGCTCACCACCAAAACAATTCCTCCACCTCCAACTCCCCCGCCCTGTCCAGCAGTCCTGTCGTCGTGTCGGGCCGCGGCTCTTCTATGACTTTGTCCGCCGCCTCCTCCTCCCCGCAGGACAACACCGCCACGTCTTCGTCACTCAGCAAAAGTGCGCCCAACAGTAACACCACCAACAATCATCATCATCAACTCAGTCTCAATCGACTCTCGTCCGAAATCGCAGCACACGGCTTAGCAATTGAGGATCTTCCTCCGGTGCCTTCTTTTCTTGACCCGACCTCCCTCCATCATTTCCCATCGGCTTTCGTTTCGCATCATCATTCCCATCTCAACTCTCATCCGCCACATCACCACCACCACTCCTTGCCCACTTTCGGAAAAACAGGACCAGGTATCTATCTTAACGACAATTTTCCATTTACCCCTTTGAATTATCTATTTATTGCTTAGATGTAGAAAAATGAAGCTGAAGTCAAAAAATGGCCTTTAAATTGTCCCATATTTTAAATACATCTGTGAAATATTTTCTAAAAATATGGACACTCTCTCAAAGATTTTTTTAAAGTATGTAAGAAAAGATATCGTCTTTTGTTAAAACACAAAATTAAATAATAATGTGAACATTATGAAATGAATCAATTGTTTCTAAACACAAAAAAACTTTTAGAATATAGACAGTAATATAAAATATAAACAATTGTAGATGTTCTTAAAAATCAGTTTTAAGTTGTCCTGTGTTATATCAATACGTTTCATTATGTAAATAGCTGTAAGTATCTACGTTTATATTTTGGTCAGAGGGTATAGGATAGTGTTGCTGTCGGAAGGATTTGTCAAAGGTGAAAATTGTTTGGCAGCTTTGAATGTTTTCGATAATATATTTCTCCTGCGCTATTATAATAAATATGTTTTGCATGAATTATGTGCTGAGTCAGACAGACAGGAAGTAAAGAACGTAAGACTGCTAACTCCGCTCACTACTCACTCATGTCTAATGACATAGGTAGCTACGTAGGTTGGTGTTGGTAGTAGATGGGTAGGTACCATTACAAATTGTTTACCATACTGTGCGATGCCACGCTAATGCAACATGAGGAAAGTAAATCCAGTTGATAAATGGATGCTACAGTAATATTTCGCATTGTTTGACAGTTGGATTTCAAACTTGTCTCGAGAATGCTTTACTACTCTTCTTCCTCGTCTACCAACTCTTCATATCCCACTTAGAAACATACACTAACGATTTAGACATTTCTTATGCTTCCAATTTTAACGACGTTTTTTTAGCAAATTGAACATGTAATAAATTTAGCCGTGCAAAAGTTCATAAGTTGACTGATTTCATTTTGCTTTGAAGTCAAAGACGCTTTCTCTTAAGAAATACTGTCAAATATTATAAGATTAATAAATTGACAGTAAAGCTTGGAGGCTATTTGTGACAAACAATTAAGTTAGAGAAAAGTTATGCAAGAAACGGCTATGGTGAATAGATTTTATTGATTTTCTTATTCAAACTTTCTGTGTATCCTTAATTTTGTATTACATGATGTGCATGGGAATTTGGCCAAATCCTATAGATAAATACTATAATTTATGTATGTTTATTATCCTAAAACGACGGCAAAAGTAGTCGTGGAAGAAATTTTAGGACTAGTGAAAATAGGAATCGCTGCCAAAGTGCATTTTTATAAATAGGGAATGAAATGTGCAGTTAGGTAGCTATCTAAAGAAATGGTGTAGCTTTTCATTGGTTAACCTTAAAGTTTCCTTTATGAATTGGAAGACGGAAGTATTGAAGAGTTATAACACGAAGTTANTGGTGTAGCTTTTCATTGGTTAACCTTAAAGTTTCCTTTATGAATTGGAAGACGGAAGTATTGAAGAGTTATAACACGAAGTTATGAGTTTTCAAATAGTTCATTCATTTATTCCGTTCCATTTTGTTGAGAAAGTTGAGTGAAAGTTGTGTTAATGTATGTAGAGACCTCAGAAGTTAAGTAATGGGGCAGAAGAACAGAAGTAAGCCAGGAGAAGCCTGTGTGCTTTAATAGTCAGATATTATATTGCACAATGCATAAAAGTCGTTATTTCCAAATGGGATTTCATGTTAGATGAAGTCTATAGCCACTTGGCTATATTATTTCTCGGAAAAAATGTTCTTTTTTGAAATAGAGGGTATAGGCGACTTAGTATGGTGGATGTTATAATAAAATGTAGTAAGGAGGAATGATATTTAGTGTCTCTAAGTATGTAGCTAGTACTTTATGTAGTAAACTAATGGATTGCATTGGGAAGTGTGTTGGGGAAGGAAGAAGGGAAGCTACAGACTTAAATTCAAGTCAGCTAAGGTTAACTTTCCGTAGCTTTGCTCTGTTTTGTACTAGTAAATACATTTGTCTACGTTTGTTCGGCATGTAGTAGGAAGCAGTGGGTCTCTGTAGGAGAGAGTAGTGCCGAGTGCCGAGTGGATGTGCCTTAATATATTTCCTGTATAGAGTGAAGCAAGAACTTTTCTTATAGAAAACTGGCAAACTGTGAGCTGAAAGTGTTTGAGAAATGCTGAAAGTCGGTCTGCTCTGGTCTTCCACCATGGGAAATGGCCAGCTGGTGTCGTACAGAACAAGAGTACGATGCGATGCAATGCCAGTCTACACATAATACTCTAAATTCTTCCTTCCTTCCTTCCGTCTCTGCCAAAACTCCTACTACTAGTCACTACTTCACTTACTTCACTCCTACATTATACGATACATAGCTATAGGTAGCTAGATAGATAGATGTGAGAAAGAGTGAAGTCTATGGCCGCCAGTCACTTTTATACGTATAAATACTCGAGTCAAGGAAACCCATCTTTCCTTCTATTCTCCTCCGAAAATCATCCTTCATAGTTCAGTTTCAAGAAAGCACATCGTTTTGTCTTTTAGTGGAGGAATCCTTTTCTATATACAAATAACCTCACTCCCTTCTTCTCCTTCTACTTATCCATTTAAGTCAACAACAAACATAGCAGTGACGTGGGTGCTATGCTATGCTAAAATTACCTCTTACTGGGCACGAAGGAGACAGTCAATAATAACATTACTCAACATAATAGAATAGATAGAAATTCCAAACGATGGACATAAAATTTGCATACAGACTATTATGTGGATTCATTACATAATTAATAACCTTTCTCCATGCTTTAATTATATTCTGAGCTTTACCCAGTGAAATCTTTTAAGATTTGTTACAGATGAAAATAATATTTATATATATCATACCAATTTACTAAAATCAAGACAAACAATGAAAACATTCTTAACCATTTTTATATGTAAAGATTGAGTCATGGAGTGTTGAGGGGAGAGTACTTTAAATTTCCTAAATTCTAATGGGCTAAAATTAATTTGTGTTATGAGTAATAATTTGGGCTTAGCTATTATAGAAGACAAGGGCAAGGAAATTTTGGTTTATTTGATTCTCATAAGATGAGTAGATGTTGTAACTTGTAAGTTGTATGGTTGTAATGTAACTAGCTAAGACTTAAGAGTTGGCTGGATGTTGAGCATCTGTAGCGTCCCCGTCCCCACTCTCATCCATCTTCTCGGTGGCTTTCAATCTGTCATGAATTCCAAGATTGGTTAGCTATATAGCACCTTAGAGTTAAGCAGTGTTATAATTTATCCTTCGGCATAAATATCCCTGCCAAGAGAATGCTATAATATATCCTGCTACTTACAGTTACTACTTAATAAGTTTCTAGTGACAGTTAATGGCTACTGTAGTGACTAAGAATGTTGCTAGGGACGTTTGAAGTTGTTAAAGGTCTTAAAGTTCATATGTATTTTTAGTTCGGAAAGAAAATTAAAAGAAAACTTAGTTTCTTTTTGGTTGTAGTAGGAGATACTAAACGTCAATATCACCTTTGGTTTTTATGTGGAGTTAAATGGACTAAGGTTCCTATTCTCGCAATATTTCTATTTGAAATCCGTCGTCACCCAACAAGAACATACGGGAAAGTTAAAAGAGGGCAAACATTTTCCTTGCTTGTAGTTGTGTGTAATGTCTCCGAATGGAGAGTGCTGCTACTGCGACTAAACTCTTGAAAACTTTGTTGTTTTTTCTAAGTAAATCATTTAGGACAGGAGAGAAGACAGGATGTTCGTTGTCGAATGGCTCTGCCTGCCTTCTCTTTCCCTGCGTCCTCACTAGCTTCACTTAAATTCAGCTCAGCCACCGTTTTCTCACATCAATACTGAAACTTTCACCTGGCATGACAGCAAGGAAAATTTAGGGCTCTATATGGAGTCCTCCTACGTACTCCTACATAATTCGCACAACCAGCCGGCACAAGTGGCACAACTTCTGTCTTTCCAGCAGTTCACTAGCCGTAGCCACCCTTTATATCTATAAAATTAAAACAGAACATCCGCCTAAAGCGAACTAAGTAGCTTCAGTCTATTCATTGTTTGTTCAGAGAATCTTTGCTGTTCTATTCAACCACTCTAGACTTTCATTATAGTGTCAATGTGACGTAAACACTAAGACCAAATTGATTCGGCAGAAGCTTCTTACTCAAAGCATATATACTTTTGTCGGATGGATGTGAAAGAATGTTAGAAATCAAAATGAATAGCAAACCTAAATTCTCTTCCAAAAAAATGAATTTTACGCAATCAATTAACTTTAGCAATTATTTTAGTCAAGAATTGTACGAATATTTTATAATCTTAAAACACCTAATCACTATTTACTATCCTTAAAATAATTCAAACGACTACGTTTATAACTTACGACTTTACCACTAACGGAATAGCGTTCGGTTGAGTATTAAATGAGATCTGTGGTTCATGTGCCCTATTTTTGAAGTTTTAAACTCTGCTGAAATGATTTGTTTGTATATAGGCATCAGAAGACTTACAGTAGGTAAGTAGTACGCTGGACTGTTATTGTTTTTCTTTGTAGACTGTTGAACTCAAATATTTTTCAAACGTAAAAATCGTTTATGAACTCGACTAGGTAGCTACTATTATCTTGTTTGTCTGCGATATTGAAGTTGACAAAAGGGCACATGGAAGTAAAAGAGGATCCAACTAAAACATTAATTTTAGTTTCTTGTTATCATTTGAGATTGAGTTCAACAGGAAGTAACGAAATGTTTTTAAAATACTATTATGTTGTGATGATAGTAAATATGTTTGGAAATGAGTATGCAGGAGGTAAGATCCTAGCGATAGGTTAATCATTATATCTGTAAATTCATTGCGTTTTAATCAGACATGACATGTCATGTCACGGCATATAATTTACAATCATGCAAGCTTTTGCCAATAAATCAACTTGCCTCACTTTTCTCTAGTGCCTTCTGCTAAAGCCATAGTGTCAGCAGTCTCAGCAGAATCATAAATACGTAAATACACACAAGAAAAGGCGCATCCTCCTATAGCTAAGTAGCTAAAGCGTTAAGATACTTAAAGCATAATTTCACAATTGAAAATTGCAATTGAAAGCTATGCAGTTATTTAGTTGGTGGCAGTTATCAGGTTGCCTTTCCTGTCGAGGTTATTATAACTAGAACTACGTTATGAAGTTGCTACTTTGGAGTCTTTACTTTACGATGTCGTTAAATTCCAATCTCTTTGCAAGTGTAAAACTGTGCAATATTTTAGCTGTCAGTGGGACAAACACGCCTTATTATATTCCAATATAATGTGTATTTAACTAACCATAAGTGTACGAGTATAAGATGTGTTGTTTGTTTGTCAGTGCTGCTAATAGAAAGTCGTATGAAATGATAATAAGTTCTAATTGGGTCGAATACAAGCAAATACACAAGGAATTATTATTTATTTTATAGGTACCCTCCTATTTAATTGTCGGTATTACCAATGTTTACAAGTTTAAATGGCAAATTGCATTGGAATAGTGTTGTTGCGATCAACAAATGCTAAAAGTGGGAATTAGTGCAATTTTTTTATTATTCGTCAATTTTTTTTGTAAGAAGCTATGGAGCTATTGGGTTTTAAGAAAAACTTTTATGACAGTGATAGAAGTATAGCCTTGAGGGAATAGAAAATGTAGTGAAATGGGTAAATCCATATCATTTATGTAAATGATGTTGTTAAATAAAGAATGGCTGTAATACACAATATGTAGATTAGTGTAGATTAAATATTGCAATAAAAACAAGCTAGTCAAGTTTCTCTAGTTTAGACCAGTGTAGTTATCAAGTGTCCTTAGGTACCTACCTAAGTAAGTATAGATATCTTCGTGGGTATGGTATGATTTTAGCTATCCGTGTATCTTCTACATGTTCTCAACTGCAAATCAATTGCAAAAGGAATAGTAGTAGGAGAAAATGCAGTGTACGTGCTTTTAGCTCTTGATTTGATATGTATGTACACATTGTGTGTATTTCCTGCATTCAACACTAAACTGGACTAGACGGGACTGGAACAAGGTGGCTAAAACTGAGTTTTTATTTTTTTTAGTTGGAGAGTGACGTTGTTGGGGATTGGATTAAATAGATAATAAGTATGAGTCTAGTTTCATTCAATAATTTTTATTTCACATATGACTAGGTAGTTAAATAGCATCATAAATTGAAAAAGTAGATTGCTCAAGCTACAAAGCTATCACATTACAGGAAATAGGCAAGTAGGTGGTTATTTATTTTGTTTTAACATGAAAAACTGAGAAAATTGTAGAGTAGGCGGAGTAGCAGAGAAGGCAAGGCAACGCAAAGTTCTACTTATGTCTTTAATTGGTAGGTTAGTAAGGATATAGATGTACGAAGGAGATGCACGAAGCACTCGGCTTCGTCATTACATATGAGAATAATATTTTCACACTATTAAGTTTCATTTGCATGTAGGTAGGAGTAGGAGTGAGTTGAGTTGGGTATTAGTAGTAGCCTTTGGGTTAAAAGTCAGTTTGATGGGTAAGACTGGTAGTGCTAGAGCCTCCTAAGGTGAAACCTTTCTGATCCTTCCATTTGTGTGTAATAATACATCGTAAGTCATTCGACTGCAGTTCTGATGTACTTTACTTTATCTTTATCTCCCTAATTAAATATTAATGTTAGTGCGTATTTGTATTTGTTCATGGTTACTTAACCACGTTTTAAGTTTATTGAGGTAAACCCCAAAAGTCTTTTATTGCCTCTTCGTCCTTCTTGCCAGTCTTCTTCGTAAGTCCCACAACTTCATGAACAACAACAACAACCTATCAATCTATTATAAATTATTTTCTCGACTTTCATACAATAATCAAGCTCTGCTTCCAGGGTTAGCTATCTGTATAATAAATAAATGTACATATATAGACACTTCTCTACTACTACAATCACTAACTAAGTAAGTTACTAGAATCTTTGCGGTCGAATTAACTTTTCAGCAATAAGTTCACACGTGAATCTGATAGGAAAATGGCTAATTACGCAATCCTTACTCCCTTTTCAACATCCGAGCCATAAATGATGTCTGATAAATATTAGAGTCATTAAAATCTGAGCAATTCTATCTAATGTCTAACTAGTACATTTAGTAGGTACACTACCTACATATGTACCTATTCGCTAGACAATTTAGTATAGAAATTCCAATTACTGAAAGATACCAGTTTTTGCTTAAGCAGTACTATTTAACAGTATTTAAGTGACTACAAATATTATGTACATGCTTATAATATGTGCAAACACATGGATAATGGGCTCAAATGCATTTAAGGAGTACATTCGAGTCAACTAGGGCTTCCTACAGCTATTCCTATTCCTTTCCGAAAGAAAATCCACTTAAAAGCTCAATTTTGGTAAGATGGGAAAGGGGAAAGGTTTTAAATGTGTGAGAGAGAACAAATGTTTCATTTTTTTCATATAAACAGGAGCGACTGTCTGTAGATAAGCTAAGTCCTACACAGATACAAACACTGTCGAAAACAAAGAAAAGAACTTCAATTGCTAATTCCCCACTTTCTATTGAAATTGGTGTAGGAGTTGAATTGAGGGTGAGGGAACTAAGGGGCTCCTCATATTATTCCATCCGCTATTTGCAATCCTAAAAGCCCAAACTTTTTAGAGCCCAAACCAAAGGTACACACACAGACATGTCATAAGTGAGGAGGCTTACTCTAACCCTGTGTATCTTATTCAATTGTATATGGAGTAATCCGAGAATTATATTCTCGAAATTAAACCCCTGTTTGATAAGTTATCGATTGAATGAAGCTCTCAATAGATCGTTGAGATTTTCTGTAGCTTTAAGTGAGAATTAAAACTTGAAACTCAAAGAATAGAGACTCCCAACCCAATAATAAGTACAGACTACAGAGACGGAATAATTATTCAATTCCACTAGTGTTCATTGAGGACCTTAGCTACTTTTCACAATGTCCAGTCTTATGTAATCTTTATGAGACTAAATTCCTAGATAGATTCACTCAGATATTCAATATACGGCGACACCAAATCCTTTTTGACTCAAGGCTGAAAATCACGGCGTATAATATTTCTGTGTAGGTATAATATATTCCCTCTGTGTAAACAACTCAAAAATGTTTGCACTTCTTTGCGCTTTAGCCTTCTACTATGTCTGGCTGAATCAGTTGTTGAGTAAGAGCTCTACTCTCTACTAGTGAGAGACAGGTGACCATCTAACCATGTATCCGATTTCTTTACAACTTCTATTTATTTACACAGCGCTCTGTAGAGTGTAGACGTGTGTCTACTGTTATAGGTACCTACCTATGTGTATAGTACGACGAAATAGTCAACTATTTTCTGTAGTCAAGATTAGACAAATAATAAATAAATTCTCGAATTATGTCCAGACGTATATACAGAATGGAGACCACTTTATACATAGTAGCTAAACAGATAGCTATCGAACAAATTCTTCGTAGGTAGGTGACTACGTGTAAGTAGCTAAGCAAATTCTAAAAATATAAAATCGCCGAAAGCAATGGTCCTATGTGGTAGAGTAGGCAAGAATTAAAGGGTTCATTGTATTTGCTGTAAGGGATTAGTATTGTGCACTGTTGCAGTAAATAGATTTGAGTGCTGTGTGTGTGGAGAAGATGAAGTGCAAAGTCCAGGAGCCCACTACTGCCTACTCAGATAGGAACATAATAGTTACTACACTTCTGAATGTGTGTACTTTATTCTTATGTATACTTTATGGATGATGATAACCCGCTGTGAATGATTGCCATTCTAAAATGCTTCGTCATGCAATCTAAATGGATAGAAAAACTTTACACTCATCTTTTGTCCTTATATTTATTTACTATGCTATAGGACATTATAATAATATGCACTTGTTTTTCATAAACATAGCTATGCATTGGATTTCCAGTTCATTATCTTTTTCTACACCGGGCTACTTACAGCAGGAAACTAATATCTTATATTATTATTCTCTATCATATCTGTGCCATACTAGACAAAATGGCACTGTTCCATGAATACTTACTACTTACGCTTCTGCATCTCAATGTCAGAACGCCTGTGAGTGCAAAAATCTAGCGCTTCATTTAGTTGGCGATATTAATGCGCCTTAGATAATTTTTAAATTCTTTCATCTTCTGCGTTTTAAGGTCAGTAACCGGACAAGTATATTTTAGGCATCATCTTCTTCTGAAACTAATAGCCGTCCTAGTCAGGTAACTGCAGGAATTCTGAGCCTAAGACAGTAGGATTACCTAATTGTGATTGGTCTTCGTATATTTTGACTAGGTGCTATAATACGACTAGGTAGGTACTAGGTGTACTATAATAGTCTGTTGCCCACAGCTATAGGCTCATCCCAGAGCTTGACTTAGACATAAAAAGACGGGTTTTTAGCATCAGTCAAACTTGAAAGAGAAGCAGAGGCAGGTTGCCACATTGAAATGAGCACAATAAAGACGTAGGTACCTGTACTTCGTATTATTACGCATTTGACTAAACAATAATGATGCAGCACGCGATTTTCCTTCAAGGGAAGGCAGAATCTACAGTATCTGTTCACGTGCAGATACAGTGATCCTGTTGACTACTACCTATGTATAAAATAAAATATGCACTCCCTCCAGCTACGACTTCTTTGAAAGCACACGTTCTACAATGAGCAACGTTTATTTTATTATTGCTTGGATGCGCAAAATAGATTTTTCATTTATAACAGGTAATTACATTTCAAGAATATAAAGCGATTGTTATACGTCTATTCTATGTAGACAACTAAATGAGAGTCTATCATGTTCCTTGTGTATGCCTAGAACGATAATTACTGTCTTCAAGCATCAATCTTCACTATTCTTCAATTCTGCGTACTAACTGTATTGTTTCTCAAAAATGAGAAAAAGTAAAGCTCCACGAAT
Source organism: Tomocerus nigrus (assembly GCA_019776505.1). NCBI lineage: Eukaryota > Metazoa > Arthropoda > Collembola > Entomobryomorpha > Tomoceridae > Tomocerus > Tomocerus nigrus. The sequence continues at coordinate 7,665 of JABASI010000053.1, read as the reverse complement.
TCTTTTCAGGTCTAGAAGCAGCTAAAGGTGACAGCAGAATATTTGCGAATATTATTTTAAATCATTAAGCGTCATAGTATTATAGTATCTTCCGAATAATTCGCAACAATATATCTATGAGTATTATAAAATACAAATCTGATTGCTATATAAATAATTATAATATAATTCCAGTAAAAAAGGTAATTAAGCTACTGGAGTTGACTACGGACTAGGGACGTATTGTGGGATGTCCGTAGTATCAAGTGTCAGATAGAAATGAAATCGGAGCAAAGGCAGCGGATGCTTCCAGTGTCTGACCATAGGGTCTGCTAGAATTGTGGAGGGAGATAGTGGAGGAGTGTGTAGGAGAGTGTAAGTTAAAGAGAGTCAGGATTTTTCCTCTCCGACAAAGTGGATATCGAACGGAGAGGGAAAGTTTGTAGGGAAGGAGTTGAAGTTGGGAAGGGACGAAGAGAGAGAGAGAGAGCGAGTTGTGTCAGTTGAGCGGGTGAGTGAGTTGCTAATACGGACTGTGTTAGGGATGTGATGAATTTCGGGTAGTCGTGGGAAGGAGCAGGTGCACGTCCTTCCCTGCTCTCGCCCGTCGACTCCTCAGCTCAGTCCTCAGCTCTGCAACTCCTGCAAGTGCTGGAACTGGCTTTCTTTACTTTCTCTGGCTCGATCCCCGCTTCCATTGGCTCCTCTTCCCTCAACCTCACTTTCCATTCCACAACCAGAATTCACTTTCCATCCACCCGCCCGTAATGCATAACTGAACAGCCTCACATATTTCTCATTCTCACTACTACACTCGCATTTACACTCATCTCCCATTTACTATAAATGCCCAAATGGAGACCAAAACGCTTCTCTGGACTATAATTTACAGAGCATAGGAGACAACGCATCCCCACTCCTCCTATACACAATAGCACTATAAAGAAATATATTTATTTATCATATAATTTACGCTTTATGCATAAATTATGCCACTGTAATTTCCAAATTGAAAAAGCACCACAGGGTAATCCACAGGTGAAATTGAAACTTTCAAGTCATTCTCAGGCTACTTAATGTCTTAAACTATGAGCGTAAAATTTCTTATATTCTACATTGTCGCCAGTCTTTCTTTACAGGAAAATGTTGCTCCCTATCCTATACTGTATAAGATAGACCTTTAAAAACAGGTAATTCCTTAGAATAAAATTTTAAAGGCCAATTTAAAAACGTATTACTTGAGTGCCAGAACATTTTTAAATTGTAAACTTTGCTAAGTTAGGAAATAGTAGGGAATGAAATAGAATCAAGTTCAATGAATGAAAGAGTAAGTTTTCCCTAGAGCTACCAACTATGAGTCATAAGAATTCCGACAATGGGTCTCAGTCAATGGAGTTGAAATCTGCTGAAAAGTTTAAATATAAGTCTTAAGCTTGGATTTGTGGTCAGTGAGAGTTATAGTAGTTAAAGGTATGTAGAGCAGATAGGCATTTACATTCAATGGAAGGCATTTGTGTTTTTGAGAGTTAAGGAGTTCCTAGTCGTAAGTAATGAAAGAGATGTGTTTTTTTGTGTAAAAATGCTGAGTGTTTGTGTGATATTGTTGTTGCAGATCACCCACACAGCAGCAGCTTTGTTGCGGGCTCTCTCACACCTCCAGAGAAGATGAATGGAGGTGACCCAGGGATGCTGCATGGTCATCAGCACCACTTGACTCATATGACGAATTCTCCAACAGCTCTACCTCCGCATTTCAGTTTATCTCATGGAGGACTGATGCCGCATCCCATCCACACTCCGCCGTCTCCACTGCCCACACCTTCACCTCCAGTTCCTTTCGAAAGATTCAGGTGACTGCTCTCATTCTAATGAATTTCTTCGCCCGCCTACTTTCCATGTATCACGCTTTCCCGTAGCATCTCATCCTTAAAAGCTAATCAAAATTAGAAATGTAATTCTATTACATAGTAGGCAATATTATTTAAGAAATGCCTATTAGTACTAGTGAGACTGTTAAAACTTTACAGAGAGATGAAAACAATAACAGAAAAGTGTGCATGGCATCTTATTTTACAGTATTTCCTAACTTGGACGAATTTGAAAGACAGTAGACTACTGAAGAAGAACAATAAGTTGAGCGCATTGTGTTGAGACAAGGGATTGTATGTATTATGTATATAGGGAGATAGAATGTAATGTACGTATCGGTTGGATTTAGTGAGCTAATAGTTAATAGCAAGCAATAAATTAATATGATGGCATGCGAGGAACAATGGATAAAATAAAGAGCACAAATAAGAATAATTCAAGGAAATTCCAATTAAAGGAAATGGTTGGTGTTTTGTGTTCTAACATAGCACATTAGTAAGGAGAGTCGTATTTTGCCGTATCCTGACTTGCACACAGTAAACTATAAATTAAAGAGCTCTCGTTAAATGTCGTAACTCGTAACAATAGGTTTTTATAAACTACCTGTGTGGAAATGCTTTGCCTTCCAATTTACTATTGTGTGCATTTGCAATAGCTACAGCCCCCACCAAAGATACAGATATGATTACAGCGCTGCTAGTTTAGCTAAGTAACTTTGTGTGATGTGCACATTCATAGAATACTTAATAGGGCAAATGAAAGTTCTCTCTATATTACGTTGCTCGGTTTGAATGGGAGCAAAATTTCTTTCTCGACTCTCTGCTTTATACTACAAGTCTTCAGCATTAGGTAATTAACAAACCAAGCATTTTTAATAATGCTTGCTTACATGCAAAAAGCATTGTTGTGGTTATTGTGGCATGGCTAGCATTAGTCTCTGTTATGTATGTACATTATTAGTTTGCACAGAAATTAAAAATATTGTAGCCAGTAGCGCTGCATCGCAATAGTAATATAATGCAGTAGGAAAGAGACAGGAAGGAGAGAAGAGAAACCTGTATTTTATGGAGAGGAATCTCTTTAACTCATTTCTTCTATAAAAGTGCAATAAAATGAATGGATTCATCGTCAAGTGTCGATGGTGGGAGCGATACTGCAAGGAAGGTGTCATTCATGTCTGCCTGGATTATAATCAGCATTTTGATCGTGACTCTTCTGCATTGCTGTGCCAGAACATGACATGACTAATCATTTCTATTCTCCATATAATAATATCAGTCCATTACTCAGCTAGCTATAGTGTTCCACGCAGTTTAAAACACAATGAAAATGTCCACTAGTTCAGTCGACGTGCTTAGAAAAGTCACTGCGTTTCTTTTTCCCTAGATTCTTATAATTTCCCTTATTTCTTAATAATGAATCGACTGCACCATGTACAACTTTTCATTCAATATTATCAGCCATGCACTTCGCAAAATTTTTCATTGTTTTCTACTTGTGTCGGTATTAGCTCCCTATCTAACATTAATCAGAAGCGTTAATTTGATCCACTTATATTGTAATTGTAATAATATATGTTTGCGTTAATCCAACTTACAATAATTTAATAAGCCATAAGAACTAAGGACTACAAGAATCGAAACAACAAATATTTCCAATGCATTTCAGTACATTATGAGGCTTAAAATATTAAATGTAGTTTCCTGTCCCTTAAAACTCAATTAAATGAAATGAAGTTAAAGTGTAAATATGATAACTGTAGAATTTCTATTTAGTTTTTATAATGACCTATTCGTCAGGTAAAACTGTAGGAATAGTATGGTAGCTACTCGAGCTTAATTAAATTTATTTGCTTATTTTTTTAATTCCATTGTGTTCCTTTTTCGGGTGTCTTTCCCCTTCCGATTTTGTGATTGTCTTAGAAATCCTCCACGTGAGCATTTGTGTAGATAAACAGTTAAAACGTGGAACGTGACATCGCAAACAATTAAGAATAGTGAAAAAGGGTCGCAGTGAGTCGAGTTTTTTTTACAATGTAGAGGATTCCAAGTAAATATTTCAGGAAGTTGTTCTGCAATGTTTTGTGTTGGAATTTACATTGTTTTTTTCTGTTGATTATCTGTACAAAGCAGTTCGTCAATATACCGGGGAAAAGAGCAACGACTCACACGAGATGCGATGAAAAGATACCTTCGGGACCGAGGGGACATGGTGCTCGTGATACAACATGCCAAAGTGGCTCAAAAGTCATACGGAAATGAAAAGAGATTCTTCTGCCCTCCGCCCTGCATTTACTTATACGGCGACGGATGGAGACGGAAACGAGATCAGCTTCTGAAGGAAGGAGAAAGCGAGCAGGGCTCTCAACTCTGTGCCTTCATTGGCATCGGCAACTCGGACCAAGACATGCAGCAACTAGATCTGAACGGAAAGGTACTTAACCCTTTTCCCGCCTTACTCTCCTCTTCTTTAATAAACTTCGACAAGGAGTGCATTACAACTTTGGCTAGGGATTTAAAAAAAACTTTTTCGGAATGAAAAATAAGATACGGCTGCAGATGCAAGTGCATGCATTGGAAATGGCCTCCATCGATAAAGCATGGGGGATCCAAGACAAGTTTTTTTACAGGAGTACAATAGGGGTATACATTTTGGAGATTGACAGTTAATTCTTAAGCAAATATGATCAGGCGGAATCTAATCTACCCCTATTTGGATTGTGTACACACGGGTTAGTAGTAAGACTTGAATAAGTGCCATGGCTAGACAGTGTCGACTATACACACAAAATATATTGCTACATAATCTACTAACACTCGAAAGAGAAGTAGCGATCGAGTAACCTAAGCCTCGGTTAACTTGAATGCACTCAATGTTTACATTTCATTACAATACAATTTGTTCATGGCGGCTTCCTATTCTCTTTCTTTTGTCGTCGATAGTAAATAAATAGCTGACAATTACAATGAACAGAATACACCATTCCCTAGCCTTTGATAAACGTTCTTTCTTATACTACCGTAAATATTTCTTTTTATATTCATTCACTACAACTACTAGAAATTATAGATGTGGGGATCGAATCATTTATGTAGCAACTTTTATGATTCCACAAACATAGTAAAAAGTTTCCGAGAATGAAACTATTACTTTGCCCATTATGTTGTTACACGCATCTCAGTAACGAGGAAGATGGTACATGTAGCTTAGCATTTCAGTATTCTGTACAATTTATCGTTCATAAATTCTAAGCCACCTTTTAAATAAGCAGGTTGCTCCTTGTCTTTTAATAGTGAATTAAATATAAGTGAAGTCCTAACTAATTCAATAGTCCTTTAGACAAGTCAAACGGATATTGTAAAAGTTGGATCTTGTCTTTGAAGAATTCTACAGTTATAATCCAGTCACTCAATTGCACGTAAATATTACGAATATTATAACCTTTGTACTATTCGAAGTATTTGCAACACAATTAAATAATAATTATTTCATGTAATACAAAAAAGAGATTTGATACATCATTTATACACAAAAAAAGGAGTTGGATGGCAGAGTTTGAGGGATAATGTGAGCTATTGTATATAGTACGTAAAAAAGAAAAGCCAACGATAAGCAAAGAAAAGAACTATATAATAAGTATCACGAAAACGTAGTTTTCAGTCTTCATTGCACTGCAAAAGCCTTTTAGCCTACAGCTCGAGTTCACACGCTTCTCATTTCACATCACATCACAACAAAAACATAAACTTTTTGTTTTTGTCTTGATTTGCCCATAAGCTACAAATATACTAGCAACTTTATTTTTGCTTATGTTTCTACATACTTAGTTACTTTTAGTAGGTAAATGCGTTCTGTTAATAATAAGGTCAAATGTAAATCGCGATATCTATAAATATTATTTCCAGGTAGGTACCTACTATACTACTAGAAACATGAAGTATCTCTTTTAATAAAAATAGCTCTCATCTCTCCTGTATTGACGCTAGTAGTTTGAAGATAATAAATTCCAATTTGTTCTTTTTTCAGCAATACTGTGCCGCAAAAACCCTTTACATATCGGATTCGGATAAAAGGAAGCACTTTATGTTGTCCGTAAAAATGTTCTACGGCAATGGACAGGACATTGGACTTTTCCATAGCAAGCGAATCAAAGTGATATCTAAGCCATCGAAGAAAAAGCAATCTCTAAAAAATGCTGACTGTGAGTATATTTCTCTTACTTCTCATGTTTATATTTACCCAATGTACATAGATTACTGTTTACAAACATGTTTTCCATATTAGCTCCAAAACGGAATATTTGTAGTTTAAGAAATACTTTTGCTGATTTCAATTATGTCTTCAATGAGTTCTGTAACTGTAAATGTATACACAAGAAGTTACAATTTAGGAACTGTAGTAGTACCTAAATGTACAAGGGAGATGAAGTTGGTCACACTTTAAATTGCGATATCTTCACGACGATAGTAATGTGCAGAGTAGGCAACTCAGCCAAGCTTCGGCGTACGTGACAATTTCTGTTTTGATAAGTTTTCATTTGAGAATGAGACGGCCGGGCTATGTAGTTAAAAAAGCTGATTAACTGATATTGGTATGTGAACCAATTTTAAAACTGCTTCTACTGCCCATCTATTGTTTAAAGGAAACAGCAATTAGATCCTTGTTGTTGCTATTTGTTAAAGCGGAATGTGTAAAAAATTAAGAAAGCTATAAAATGCTGAGATGGAGTTCTTTTGTCGCTCAATCTTGCAGTTTGTCATTTCTCCTTCGCTTTCGATAATCTTTATTTGGCCTCAGTTACCCTGTTCTCAATTCTAGAAAGTAAGCTGGCCAACATTCAGACGCTTAGTTGGCGTTGAAAACTAGAATAACCTTTTGATTTCAGTTTCATTGGCGGTTTTGTTTCAAAACATTTGAAAGCAGTATCATAAATAGCTGATCTGGCCCCAGTTTACACTTGTGCTGGATAAACGTATCAGATTTATCAGTTTACTCCTCTATTGCCATTTGTGATTGTTTGTATCCCAATTGTGGTAACTATTTTACGTAACCATGAACTTCAACGATCGCGGTGACAGAATTTCGTTTTCTCCATCAATTTCCTAATTGACTAACAATTGAATATTTATTTTTACTAACACCTTGTTATTGTAGTAATAGTTGGAGGAAGCAGAAAGTTAAAGAAAGAATTGCGAGTGAGAAGGAGGTGGTAGCAAGCGTATCTGTTTTCATTGGGTCATCTTTGCAGCCACCTAAGGTTTACAGCAGAAAAAGTTAAAGAAAGACCTGAGGGCAAAAAAGATAAGGCAATTTCGCCTTGCTGTGATTTCTTGCTCAAATAAGCATGACATGGAAGGAGGAGCATGTTTATAGATCTCAAACTCGATTACTGGCAAAATCAGCGGTGAATGACGCTGGCTCCTATTCTATTGCATTTTAGTCTTTTTTTAAGTTTTTTTGAATAAATTTGTCTACTACCCTTCAGCTAAGAAACTACAGTAAAATATTTTTTGATTATTGTAATAAACGGCTGGAAATGGAAAGATTATTTGTAAAGGCGCTTCTGAATTTCGTTTTGAAATGGGTCCAGAAATAACACACGCTACTGCATGTGCATGTTTTTAGTTTTTTAATTATTGTTTTTTTTAATCATTATTAGTGTTAGATAAATCTGCAGTGAGGAGTTAGACAGATCACTTTGTGAATATTTGTTCAGCAGTTAAACTGGACTTTTGAGTGTGATTGTCATGTTTATCCGATCGTTATTTTAAGAAGTGTGAGCAACTTTATCAAAATTGGTATTGTGGGTGATTGCAA